>JAZHYW010015181.1:0-29556 GCA_037355805.1 Ixodes ricinus
ATCCGCAGATATCCGCCAATATCCGCAGTAACCTGGCGGATGCGGATAAAAATTAGACGGATTTTGGCGGATTTCGGATCGGATGCAGATGTCAGGGGCTGCGGATGCGGATATCCGCGGATCCGGATCGGAATATTTGCCCAGTGGCATTCAGTTCGTTGACTGACGTTTCATATACAGATCGTTTCGTCGACATGCGACGTTTGATCCCAAGGCTTCCCGTGTTCGTTTCATAGAAAAACCTGAGACGTTTCGTCGCATACAACCATGTTATTTTCGTAACAAACATTTGCGTCTCGCTTGGATTACAGGTGGGAGGCGGAGATGGTTCTGGTTAAGCACGCCTTAGTGAATCGCGCGCTAGCTTTTAGCGGCTTAGTGAAGAAATACGTTGTCGACAAAACGTCGCAGGGGCATGTGCCCACAAAACGTACAGCGTCGACAAACCGTGTGTCCATGAAATGTGTGTCCGTAAAGACTTGTCCCCGAAACGTGTTTCCACAAAATGCGTTTCGAAGAAACGATAGGGATCGTAAGAAAGATCTAATTCTTACTGAAGATCGCTTCATTTAGTGCATTTCATCTCGTCAAAAATGCTATCTAGAGAGAAAGGAAATGTAAAGAATGCAGGGCATCAATCGTCCCGAGAAAGCTGGTTCTTTGGCAGGGAAAGAACGGAAAACGTTCTGGGGCAAAGGAAACCTCAAACGAACAAGTCACAAGAAAGTGGAGGAAACCTTTCCCTCTCCGCAGAGAGTGCAGTGGTCATGATATCAAAAACAAAGAAGTGCTTCGACAGTGAGCACGACCCTGTGGCGCCACGGTTTGCAAAGTTTCGGAATCAGCGGCGCACGCACGCACATAGTTAGCCCTTAAATTGCCTGTTTATTTTTTGTATGCTTAGAGTTCCAGCGAAGAAAGTCTGGTAGTTCATATTCGTCCGGTTACGACGCCAGGGCGCCAGCAATGCCAGCGGCTGCCGCGCGCAACCTCCGTAGCCGCCATAAGCAACAAAAAAATTAATATATAAGTTTGGGCGTTTGCAGGCCACGATCTTTCTCGAACAACACGTTAGCCGATTCGATCAGGCCTTGGACTCTGACTTAGCGGCGCATCTGCCCGCTGGCTGACACGAAACACCGTGAGACTTGAGGCGGCCGCATACGGTCGGTAACATCACCACATCACAGAAAGGATTTTGTCTTCCTACCACTGCTTCTCCTCCTCTCATTCCGAACTTTTCTTTTTTATTGCTTTTTTTGGACCAGTGCTGCTTAGGCGTTTAGGCTTCAGGGGAGAGTTAAGGGGCTACGGGTGAAAGTTTCCGATTCCGTGTGCGGCGGGGAAGAACGCGGTTGGCGTGATTTCCGCTGATTTTTCTAGTCTAAATGTAATCGTAACCTCTGGTGGTTAGCAAGAACATCGACATGGTTCCACATTTTGCGGATGCGGTTCGGATACGGATACAAAGTATGCGGATGCGGATCGGATACGGATACAAAGTATGCGGATGCGGATCAGATACGGATACAATAATGTAAAACGTTTGCGGATGCGGTTCGGATGCGGATACAAAGTCTGCGGACGCGGATCGGATGCGGATACTCAAACTGTTATCCGCGCAGGGCTCCTATTCGTAAGGTACAGCGTGCAGCACAGTGCATAGCAGGTCACTGTGCGCAATATCGTTATTTTCATAAGCTTATCCCCCCCCCCCCCCGTTTTTTATTCGGGCGCTCCGTCTCGCGGCGATCTGGCCCAATGCTGAGAAAATGTATCCGACCCCTGGTTTAAAGGATATGCTCTTCAATACACCAACCAACGTTACAAGATATCTCGGTTATGGAATTGCCCATTGCCGCTGCGTCCACAAGCGGTCACCCCCTCTCCCCCCAGAGGCACGCATCCCGTCGTTGAACGCGCCACCGTTTTGGGGACGGCTGCGGTGGTAACTGCTGTATATTCTATTGGATACTCATGTTTTGAAGCACACCTTCTAGGTGGCGTTTAGCCGTACTCTATGGAATACAGTTTTGAAACGGAAATCTAGGAGTGCTTTCAAACGACGGGAGGTGGACGGGAGCGGTTAAGGGGGAGTATCCCACACCGCGAGAGTTCCAGAGCTGAGCGAATTTAGTGTCGTTGACACCAACTCTACTCTGTGACGTCACGCCACTACGGCGGTGCTGCTGTCGGTACAGCGCATGCACAGACGTACGCGACTCTGGTTCCTGCGCGCGCGCAGTGCTCACACAAGGTGTGAGCTTGTGCGCTTGTTTGTAAGCAGCGTGTTGATGTATAGTGTCGAGGCAATTATTGCCTGCTCTCTGCAGCTTTGTTTTACAAGGAGCCCACGTCGACGGTGTCGGCGAAATCTTCAGCCACCAACGAAGGCGACGCGGAGAGACTTCCACGAGGTCCCTGACATCAGGCAGCCGGGTTCTGGGCCGGGGGCCTCGTTCGGTGCAACCTGCAGGTCGGACCGGGACTGCGACTCTCGTCTGGGTCTGGTCTGTCGCGGGTTGGTGTTTCAATTATTCAAGCCCGCTATAAGAACATTCAACAAACAACACACACGAAAACATTTTACACCCTGAAAATCCAGCCTACAAGAGCCTTCTTCCGCAAGGTAGGAAATTTCCCCTCGCTACCCTTCCAAATTCCTTTTTCTTCCACTGCTATCTTGACGATCGAGGACTCCTTTTGTTGGAGCTGGATAGGGGCGATCTTATCCCGGCTTAATCAGCACCAAGATTCATTTACAAAGGATTCCCCCACCGTCAAGATAGCAGTGGGCGAGGCCGAAAGGGGAAAGATGGCGAGGAGGATCTTCCTTCCCGGCGGAAAATGATTTTGTAGGTCTGCCTTTAAGCACAACACGAGCGGACGTTTTAACTGCGGCCGTGGGACCACCAACTTCATCAATAGTGACAGATGGGCCAGCTTGTACATGACTTATTTTGACGAAATGTGCCGCAGGACAAGGACAGAGTAAGTAAGACAACACGACGCGCTACTTTCAACTGAATGTTTATTAAAAACACACTATTTATATACCCAATCTAGCTTCTCAAGTAAGAATTCATATTCCTTGTCTGTTAGATGCACTGGCAAGGCACTGATACATTTGTCATCCCCCTGCTTTCTAATGTTAAATGACCCGAACATCTCTCTCGAAATTTTACTTCTCAGATTTCCCAGAATGTTTGTTTTTTTCCAGTTCCGGGGCGCAAGGGCATCTGTCGCAATGAATAGCTAAATTGCCCGAGGGGGAATTCCTTACTGATAGCGCGTTCTCTCTTGCCTTTTCATTAACGCATCTGCCCGTTTTGCCCACGTACCCTTTTCCGCATATCATTGGAATTTCGCATATGGCCGAAGATGCGCATTCCATGAATTTTCTAGAGTGCTTCTTTCTGCAAACGTCTGCTCCGTCTTCTTTGTTGTTAATTCTTTGGCACAGGCCGGACAGCTTTTCCGGGGCCGACAACACAACCAGCAAATCAAAGTGTGCCACCACTTTTTTTAAGGTTGTGTGAGACCTTGTGGATATACGGTATAACAGCGACATGACAAATGCATTAGTGCCCCGCTCAGTGCATCTAACAGACAAGAAATTTGAATTCTTACTTGAGAAGCCCGATTGGGTATATAAATAGTGTGTTTTCAATAAACATTCAGTTGAAAGTAGCGCGTCGTGTTGTCTTACTTACTCTGTCCTTGTCCTGCGGCGCATTTTGTCAAAATAAGACCACCAACTGTTTTCTTTGTACAAAAAAAAAAGGAGAGTAGGTGGACATACAAACCGGCGATCCCGGTTATAAAAGCACCCTTTTCGATATTTCAAGAGCCTACATCGGTGGCCACCATTGTTTGAGCACAGAGCGTGTGACTTGATCCAAGTCCTTGTCGAGCGCTAACTCAGAGACTCGGCCTTGATACGAGCCGAGCCTAGTTCACGTCGACCGTTATCGCAGCTCTTGTGTCCACATACATGCTCAGAGTACGCCCAAACAATGGCGGATTTCGATAATTAGCGACGCGGCCACTAGAAGGCGCTCACTTTATGAAAGGGGTACATTGTTCTATTCTGAATCACTCTAGTCCTTTTGCATGCATGAATCGACTTGCTTCAAACTTTCCACGACCCCATTTGGTTTCTCTCTTTTTCTTCTTTATTTGAACTTGTTTTAGGCCTAACCCAGAGACGTCCCACTGTGCGTGTCCTCAAGCGATGCCGATCTACCTGGATCAGGGGAGGCTCAGCAAGTGCTCCAGAGGTCCGCCATCTCTCGGGTTATTCGCGCTTCTTTTTTCCTTTTACTCAAAATATGTCTTATCAGCTGAATTCCACCAGAAAGCCGCCACAGAGAACCGTCCCGTCAACTTAGCCCTTCACTTTAGCGGGGAAAGTGACATCACGTGTCCACGTCCTGAGACCTCGTCAGGTGACGTCATGTGGCCCAAAGTCACGTGACGTCAATTTTTCCCCTAAATTTAGCCGGAAAAGTTTTCACGTGACGTCAATGTCCCTGCTAAATATTGCGGAAAAATTGACGTGACCGGGCCACGTAACCTGACGTCCGTTTCTTTGAGGAGGATCTGCGGGGTGGTGGTTTGCACTCAACCCGCTCTGCGCTCACGACATTAGCCTGGGAACATAATGATATCTCGAATTTGACGTATTTTTAAATTTGGAGATATATTTTTAATTATAATTTGAGTGCAGAAAGCACCTTGCGTCGAAGAAAATACTGCACAAAAAAAAAGCACGATGCTATAATTTATTACATTTCTTGAGGTGCCTCCGCGGACGATATAAGCTCAAACATTCGCTTCAGCCTTTTACGGGTCCTCCGTCCCCACAAGCTCTATTTTCCGTTCGCTTTCTTCAAAAATGTCGAAATATGGGACCTCGACTTCGCGTTGTATTCCTAGATCAGACCCTGCTCTCTCAAAAACTGGCAGGTACGCTAAGCAAGTATTATGGAATGTGTCATCGTCCTCGATATCACACGCCTTATTGGGCGTTATTTTCGTGCGCCCTGCGTGTCTGCGCAGTTCCTTCCAATTTTCTTGCGTGTGCAGCGAGGACAATGTACGAGTCGTGCGTGAGCGACCAGGAGTGCAGCTACCGGAACCCTAACCTCCGCTGCGTGGACTTCTCTTGCTACTGCCCGCAACCCTACGAGCTCATCGACTCCCACCAGTGCCTCCCGCGTACGTGAGCCTTCGCGTGCAGTACTCACGCACGAAATAGACCGCCTCTCATTTCTTATCAACGCCTCCTCTGTATACTAGACTCCGTCCTACCGTTACTTGGCAAACTGCAAAGGCTACGCTGCAAACGAGCAAATCGGCGCGTTGAAGGAAGGCGCATGACTGTACTCTATCTCGCTAGTTGCGTGCTCGCAGTAGAATCAAGGGATGACTGTATTTGAGGGGAGGGGAGCGGTGTCGGAATATCCGAGCTCTTTAGAGCAGAGGTTGGCAAGCGGCGGCCCGCAAGACATAACTGTACGGCTCCTGGTACGCTACTAAGGCATACCACCCCCCCCTTTTCTACCGCCACCGAACTCATACAGTCCAGAAGTATAATGGCGTAAGGGTAATGGTTGTTTGCAAAACTGGTGTAATTGGATGTACTGAATCTTAAACGGCCATCAAGGGATTAGTTTCCTTTGCACATGCACTGTGTTATTCCTCAGCCATTGTTTTGCAACAAGGAGATGCATTGGGTATTAAGAATTAAGGAGGCCATGTCTAGCATGAATATCGCTCTTAACCGCAGTTCATATCATACGTCATTGAATGAAATAAATGACGAGGCATAGGCAGCCAGACCGCAGCACTACGTCAAGCTGAATATAAAACTCAGGCGGGACGCGAATGCAGTCAGCATATGTTAAAGCGGATGGAACAAAATGGTAAACTTTTACTACACGCCGAAACACCTTGTAGTGTTCGCGCACTTTTACAGCTGCCATCAAAGCGGTAGAATCGTAATCCATGCACGAGTGTCAGTAAAACACTCGTGCTTTTATGAATAAAGAGAGTGATCACCGATCGACGTACATTTGCACCAGTACAGTCTTCTTTTTTAACTGTTTTTTATGTGAACCCAGAATAATAATTTTGAACACACTTGCGGCTGACTACAAATAGGTTTTCTTGGCAATTTTGCTTGTAGTGTTGTTTGCTGTTTAGGCGCGGCTATATTTGGGGTATCTGGAACCCCTGCGCCAAAATAGGATGGGCAATATTACTTCTGTTGCTCTGCAAAAAGTGTTATTAATTTTGTATTTTAGCAATACATTTTCAGTTCTTTACCTTTGCGACGTTTCCTATACAGGTCTGCTTTGTGTTGCTTTCCTTTTATACACCTGAAATTGCCAACACGCTTTAACTGATCGACCTAGGAATGTTCTCTACTTTGTTTATAGCCGTTTGTAAAGTAAAGGCCAACTACATCACTTCAATAATATCTAGAAAAACTAGAGTACAGCCACCAGTGTCAATTTATATATTCAACTACGCAGTTCACGTCAGTGCGCAATACGGCGTATGATCTTCTTTCTCGTTTCACTTCGGGTCTTCAGCCGTTTACTCGCTTTCGCTTTTAAGCAGCGGTCAACAAAACTTGCAGGTAAGCAAAGTGAGCTTGGTTTTCAATTTTAAAGTTGAGTACAAAAAAGCAACTGCTTATTCGGGTTTACTTTGTCGACACCCACGGGGAACCATCGTAGCTTTTACATCAAGAACATATATTAGAATGGCGGCTGCGCAGTGCGTACTGCGGACCCCTGGGGCGCGAGCTTCAGTCCGCAACATGGTGACTGCACGAGCCCCCGAAGCAACGCAAAATTCTACGTGCAATCTAGAAAAAGTTCATATTAACGCGATAAGTAAGCATAGTTGTACTACTATATCATTCGAGAAGACAGGGAAAGAAAAATTAACCCTGTCTTCCGCACAGCTGGCGAGTTAGACTTCTGGTGATTTTTCTTGAATCGCCTCTCAGAAGACGAAAAATAAACCTTTTCGGGACACACATATCTAATAATATATAGTTTATTTTCCATGAAGCATGGTGGAGCAAAGGGTAAAAGCCTCAAAGGAGGCTTGACCAGCCCTCGGCCCCTTTCTGTTTAACACGATGCTGCGGTATTTGACTACACATTAATACCTGGTGCCCTGCCCTTTTGCCTTCGGTTGATTACACTAAGAAGCGCGAGCCCAGCACAAAAGTGCACCAGCCTTCCGGGCCATCGGGTCCGCGTATGACTAACTAGTATGGGCGCTCCTCGCCAGGGGAAGGAGTGGCGCTGGTTATGCGTGGCGAAAACTTCATCCGCACATCCCTATTGGGGAGGAGGAGCGACCGTGACGCCCCAAGCGGTTAACTTTAGAACTACACGGATGGGGACAACAAATACAATGACTCAGCGCTCGGCCAACATAACCGAACGCGGCGTCAGCGTTCGGCTGGAGTTCGTGTTCTCCGGTGAGGGGAGGAGGGGCTCTTTGTTTCCACTCCGGCCTGCATGAACAATGCAGCATGCACGGTCCCAGCTCAGCACAAAAGCCGAAGTGGGTCAAGCTCGCATTCTCTGAGGATAGATCCGGCACTTAACGTCGCTTCGTCGATTGTTAGTATTTTTTACATTAAACTGTGCCCCGCGCTCTATTGTAGAAGATGGCATGGACATGCCCATAAGGCCTCTGGGCATGTGCACAGGCCTTGTGTTGAGTAAACACCGAGTATGGGGACAACAAACGGGTCAGAGCGCCCCCTATAGTTCGATCTCCTGCCCAATAAGACGATAACCCTCGCTGGTTTTCAGTTTATTTGGGTCCTTGAACTTTGGGACCAGAACTCTCTGGCTCTGCGAGAATGATGGTGGCAGAACCTTGGCTTCAAGAACCTCGCCATATACAACCTGCAGCACGCGGCATAAATATTCGGCCCGTTCCGGCTTTGTTTTGCAGCGATTTGGCCCGCTGCAGCATAAGGTTGCCGTACCCTGCATTAGAGGACCTCGGTGTCGTTTCTGAAGCGTTTCCGATATTTGCAGCAGCCAGCTCGTCGAGCCCCAACTTGCTCCTGGCGATCGCGCCGGCCGCAGTGCTGCTGATCGCCTTGCTTTTTCTGGCGGCGTCGTACAGCTACCGAAAGTAAGTCATCTCCATTTGAGGCTCGGATAAGTGCGAACAAGGGAACACGCAATTAGATGAACCCGGTGGAGTATTTGGAGAAGCTTCTGGACTAAGTGAACAGGCCAGTGTCAGCACCCTGTTTGGCGCGTTTCCGTGGAAGCCATATGACCTGGATTACGGGGGGTGATAAAGGGAAAAAGGGAGGGGCGAGGAGGGGGGGGGGGGCAAGACTTCAAGGCTTAAGTAAACACGAACGACTCAGTGAACAATGCCCTAGCCCCTTTAGCCGACTCCCAGACTTGCTTACTTGACAATCAAATGCTCGAACCAGAGTGTCGAAAGTGACCCGTTGATTTACACAAGCTTTCCTGGCACGCATCCTGGTGGGAATAACTCAAAAGGAAAACCAAATGACGGGTTGCTTCGGAAGGGCAATAAAAATATGTACATTTTTTTCTTAATTGTAAACTGGATGAACGCTGCACGCACAGTTGTCATGTAATACAGTTCATATAGGTTCTATTTAGCCCGAAATAGAGATTCCTCGCAATGTTACTATCGAACCTATAGGGTTCGATAGTAACCCCATAGGTTCGATAGGGAACCTATAGGGTTAAGCACGCAACACATGTGATGTGAAACTGGGCGCCGCGCGCCGTTCGCTGCTCGCCGCTTGGCGCGCCACAGGCGCACCGCGCGGCTTTACTGTATTGGCCAGATCCGAGCGACGCGGCACCTCGCGGAGGTGACGCAGGGACGCCAGCAGCGGTTGCTATGGTACTGCTGCGCGGCGCCCGTTTTCATCGGTCATGTGTGGCCTGCTTTACAGCTTTCGTTTCGCGCGCTGAGATGCAGCGCGCTCTTGTGCCGAGGCACTCTTCGCTCGAGGGCAGACGTGTACAAATTACTCAAAAAAGGTAGTTAAGTTAAGTTACTGAGTACTGACGCCAAAAGTAATTAGAGTAGAGTAGAAATTACGCATTTGTAACAGTAATTGAGTAAACTACTAACTACTGTAAAAAAGTATCGAGTTACTTTGAAGTTACTTTCGAAGTTACTTTTTATATTTTTGTGGTAGCAAAATGAACAGCAGTTTTGATCCGTGAAAACATCTGCGAGCCTAAAATAAATGCAGTCATTTTATGGCTTGCGTTTTCACCAAAATAGTTTATTCACTCGCAAAAGCAATTGACTTTCAAAGTCCTTATCAGAGAGTTTTCCTCTTTTCCTTTTAAACACGTGCCCAGCCAAGCTAAAAAGACGTTCCACCGACGCGCTGGGGGAACGGCAGCGTTGAATTTCAAAAACAAGCTGTGCAGGGTCGGGAAAGCGAGTGTCAGCATCTTCGGTGTTCATGACGAAACATTTGAGATTTGCCTTTGCTAAAAGGTCTTTTATAAAAAAAAAAAAAAACTTTCTTTTTTTTTTTTTAGGAAAGTTAAGATTGTTATGACTGCCCCCTCTTTATTCCCACGACGTTCGGAGAGTACGCTGAGCGAGTGCACCTGACCGTCAAGGGTTCAAGTCTCACGCCACGACGATGAGATCATCCGGACGACTGCGCGTTTCGTTGCGGTGCTAGTGCTACGCTACTGAAGAAAAAAATTGTTTTGGTTTAACAAAAGATGAAACGAAGTATACTTCGCCGCTGAAACCGGGTCCAACAAAGGGATCTCTCAAGGATGACTCGCAATCCTCGCCGGCCACTACGGTATCGGAAGGACGCGAAGGATTACGTGAACACACATCGTCGCTCGTACAGTTGCCGCTCGAAGCGGGAAGGTGCTCCCATGAACGGATTATCGGTGTGTGCGTTTGTGCGCGGGGAGTCTGGCTTTGCAAGGGAGTATGCGCTTACGACGAGGCGACCATGGGAACAGGCGCCCAGCTGCGAGGTCATTCCAGTGGCGCCTACCCGTGGAACCCCCAAACCGCTTGAGTCAGAACTCACTAAAGGCAGACAACATGAAAACAACAACAACCCTCGGAGTGTCCCCGTCTTTCACGGTTGCAGCTGGAAGCGCGCGCCTGCGTGCATTACCGGATTAGGTCAATACCCGACCAAGGCTTGTTAAGCATCTGTTCCTGCGTTCGTGCGCGCCGGTGTTATGTTTTGGCTGCTCGTCGCCACCTTGGCCCAAGGACGCCTGTGATGCAGTTTCTACGGAATGGAATGTGAGGGGGCCCCTTGCTCGGAAATGTCACTTCATCTGCCGGCGTCATATTTATTTCTGCGCTCAAACTTTGTGGTGAGCAAAATTAGCACTAGATTTCGAAAGTAGTTGGTAATTTGAGTAGAAGTTACTTGAAAAATGTAGTTAAGTTAAACTACTAATTACCCAAATAAAGTTGTAATTGAAAGTTACGAAGTTACTCGGAAAAGTAGTTAAACTACAGTAGTTTGAGTAGAGTAGTTGAACTACGTCCAAGTCTGCTCGAGGGCATGTCGATAATAAGTTTGTGTCGACTTGTTTGCTACCGCTACGCGTATAATATTGGCGGCACTGCATATTCTGTTTTCATTAAATCTAAACCTAAAAAAAAACTTTTTGAGGACATTTTCGCACTTTTTATGAGTTGTGAATGCGACAGCATGAATGTCTTCCGCTCCCTTTCTTCGTCTGTGGTGAATTGGCGTTGACGACCACGTTTCGCTACTGCTGAGGTTGCGGCCACCGACAATAGGGAATTGTAGTACACCGTTTTTCTCCTCCGCTACGGTGTCCGTGAAGAAAACGCCGCAGCTGCGCATGCGCGCCACCAGCCTTATCTGCATAGTTCAAGGTCTTGTGGCGGATTACGGAGCGCTATCCAGGTGCTTAGTTGGCTGCGGAAACGGTCTACTACAATTCCCCAATATAGACAACCGGCGAAAACTTCGAGCGATTTCCGGTTAGCTATATAAGAGCCATCTCTTATCAGTTGGTCTTTTACTAGGAAAATTCGGTTCATGACGGAAAATTTATTTAATAGCATGAGACACATATTATTGATGCTGCTTACAGATTTAAAACAAAAAATTATCCAGGTAAGATGAAGCAAAAATTTCAATTAGCAAAAGTTTCGCCCTCATACTTTTCTCCCATTGGTCGGCTTTTTTTATTATTATTTTTTTGGCCGCTGAGAACAGTTGCACGTCGGCTGCCGCGGTCGCGGCGGCGTCGGCTGCTCAACGGAGCCTGTGCCAGCGGTGCGGTGGTGGTTTTCGTTTGCGATAGCGGGCAGTGACGTTGGCCTGTTGGTTATCGGTCCATTTAGTCTACCAGTACGCCAAGCAAACGGCACCTTGTCTATTGCCCGACTCAGCGGTGCTCTAATTCCGGTGGCAACAGCTCTGCCAAGTTCTTTGGGTTACCGAGTGATGAAAAAGGTAAAGACAGGGGCTGCAATACTTTTGATTACACAGTTTCGGATTGCCGAAAACTTGCTGGTGCATATTTCATTACGACGTCGAGATATGGCCGCAAGTCACTGACACCTCCGTGCTCTGCAGGAAGTGTTGCAACCAGTTAAATCTTGCCACGCGGAATACGAGGCACGAATGCGCCGGTGACTTGCGTCCGTTCCTCGATGTAAGTCTTCGTAAGCTTCGTAACGTAAGAAAACGATGCTGTGTGAACTAGTGTGAACCAGCCTTAACGTATTCCTGGATTGCAGGGCTTTTCATCAGCGGTTCAAGTCTGGCGGTTGTCACCACTCTTCTGAAGCGGAGGGTCTGAGCGACTCAACGACGACGCGTCACGTATCGTCGGCGATCCGACTCGACTGCCAAAGGGACCCCAGCGGGCATCACCGGAAGCAGCTCGATGGTCACCTTTCAAACCGGGACCAACAGCGGAGATCGAAGCGTTCATCCCCACACGCATGGCACAAGGTTCGTGGTGCCAACATAGACAGGGACGCCGTTTTTTGCAGGTCGTCAGGGTGCAGTCATGTGACCACAGGGATCACGTGACAACCTACGTGCCTCTCCGCCCCCTACCCCTCCGGTCGAAGGTTCCTGTTTTTATTTTGATCCTGTTTGTCCTCCTCTTTGGCGTTATGCCTCCCTACTTCGCCAGCTTCGGCGCTTCCATGTCATCCCCCGTCGAAGCAGCCGTCGCAGTGGTAGCCGTTTCGTGGTTTCGTCGTTTCGTTCTGTTTAGTTTCTGATTGCTGGTGTCGGTATCGTGTTGACGTGTTGACGGACGGAGTCATGTGTTGCGTGCCTCAGAAGTTTTAGTCCTAGTTGGCAGGCAGTGGAAATGTCAAATTCAGCGTGTGTGTGGAACTGGCTCGACAGTTGGTACTTTCGGAGGTGACACGCCCGGCGGCGATGTTCTCATCTTTTGCACGACATTTTGGCCCCCGTCTCACTTAAAATTTTGAACCTACAACAAAGGCGAACTGGACATTCCTCTGTCTTGCCTGAACGTACCAAATGCAAGTGCGTACACTATACACGAACTCATCTCTGTTACGTCACGGCGCGGTGGTGGCGCGTGGGGCGCACTTCCGGTCTGGGGCTGTGGGCGGAAGTCACCATGGGGGACGTGCATTCTTGAGTTACTTTGGAAGAAACCGGACAAAATCCTGCCTTCTCGTCAAAACCCCGCGACTGGGGCTGTACCAAAAGACTCGGGAAAGGTTTGAAGGTCAGTTTTCATGCGTTTTCTGCCTGCTCGGTTCGTCCGAGAACGTTAATAGGGGCCTTGAAGAAGGAAAAACAGACGCCTTCGGACCTCGATTGCTTGGGTGGGAAGCACTTTGGATCGAATTCACAGATACTTGTGGTCGTCAGATTTATTTGTTTTGTTCCAACATAAACGCGGCAAAACCGCCAAGTTGCATGACCACCTGCGGACTACGTTCAGTGCGTCATCAAGTTGAAACGGCCGCCTCATCGTTCGAGCTGTCGTCTGCTCTCTCAAACGTTTCTGCTTGTCGTCTGCTCGTTCAAACGACAGCGGCCCGTAGACCAAACGTTGACCCGGTAATTGCGATAAGAAGTGCAGACCTCAAAAGACGTTTAAGATTGAAGGTTGCTTCGGTTAAGTGGGCTCGGTGTAAACAGTAGATTTAAGGAGATGTTGATAATTGTTACCAGTGGCCATCACCGACTTGTTATGCCTGATTCACTCGGTCCGATTCTGCTTGCGATTTTCAGTATCAACGTCGACATCTCAGCTACGGTTCAGGCTTTTGCAGCCCGAGCGACGTCATGACTGAAAATAGCAAGCAGAACCTCACCATGTGAATCAGGCTTTAGCGTCCATTCTGCAGCGTCCACGCGGAATGAATCGCCGCATGTTACATTATTCACGCCAAGTTTTGCGGTGTAATCGAGCCTCGTTAATTTCGTTGAGGCCGCTCAAGTAGCCAGACATCGCCAGGAAGATGTAGAATCAACAATTCCAACGCGAAAAAGAGCACGGGGACTCACACCGACGCCGACAACATCCCATTCGAATGGTTTGTTTATGGGCGACGGAGAGCTTCTTGCTCCAATTCCCATCGCGCATGCGCGGCGTCGATGGCGTCCGCTAGAGGCGCTCCGGTTTGCTTGTAAACATGAGTTGGTGTATACGTAACACATAAATTCGGCACGTTCTTTGTGCCTCCATGTCGTGCGAGACGTCTTCGTTATCAGTCTCGCTTTGCCTCTGGCTCCCGCTCTGTTTTTAACCGGATTACGTGAGTCCGTTGTTTAGTTTTGATTTCCTCTTCATTTCGTGTATAACGAGCGCGTCCACTACGAAACGTGGTCGATAAAAGGTTGGGAATGCAAACACTGCCTCCTAATTGTTTCTTCACCGGTGCGACCGAACAAAGGTTCTGGCGCGGTTGTACTAGATACACGCATTTTCCAATCAACTGCACATTCTGTGACACGGCATTCAGCTTTCCTGTTTGTATAAAGACGTGAAATAAATCACGAAAAGAAAAGGTGCCGCATTCTGTATTGTTGGGCACAACCAAGAAACGTTACGTGCGGCCTAGTAGCTAATCTTGTATTTTGATAAGTTTTTTTTTTTACATTCCACATTATTTAAAAAGGTCATAAACGGAATTCGACTTTACATTTGTTTTCGGAAAGTGCGTGTTGAACCTTTAAACCGCAATGCCGCCTGCGAAACGCCGGAGAGGAGGACGAACACGATCAAAATAAGAACACAAACTTTGGGCCGGGTAAGAGAAAGGGGGGGGGGGGAAATGAAAGGGGACGGGGCACGTAGGTGGTCACGTGATCACTGTTGTCGCGTGCCTGAGCGCTGACGAGCTGCAGAAAAGGCGTCCCACATAGAAATGTCTAGAGCGCGTCTCCAACTGGTATGTTTACCGGGACCTAAGAAAGGGTATCAAAGATTTTCTCCTGATGACGTCGCAGAAGGCTCATGTTGTTGCCGGCCGTGATCCGGGCAGTCTCGCTGTAATCAATGTGGCAAATGCACGTTCTGCTGCAGGTCACCCTCCAGCTTGTCTGTCCACGAAAGCCTCAGCAACCACGAGTTAAGACTCCGCAAATAAAGTCCCTGGATTCCTTGGGAAAATAGCGCCATTGGCTTCCCTGCCTGCTAGCAGGGCCCATACAGGTACTAACATGCAGGTGATCAACATCTTGCAGGTACTAACATTCAGGCGACCAACCTTTGTATCCATGGCCATTGACACTTCGGTCCTTTTCAATGTTTGAAGCTTCGAAAGAGTCGTTCTAAACCAGCTGCGCCAAGATCGCTATGAAGCGTCATCGCACTGAAAGCAGTTCTTCGCCAATATAAGCGTTTTTGACGCTGTGGAATGCAATCCACTTATCAATCATGCTTATCTCCAAAATGACTCTTTTAATTATATTGTTCTTCGTCGTGTACTTCAAGGCGGGAAAATTATTATTTCAGTGCCGCCAACCAGCGACGCCGGTATATCTGGGACTACAGAAATGTCTTTATAAAGCAACCTGTCAACCACTAATTTGGATCAATTCAACAAGAATGAAAAGGTCAAGAAGAAACTGCTCATTCCATGGAAGTAAATGGCGACCATGCAGGAAGCTCGGCTACACTTTCCCAGGGCCCCGTGACTTTATCCGCGACTACAGCAACACTTGGGTTCGAGCGTGCTTTTGTCGGGACATCTAGCTGCAATCGCCAGGATCGCGACGCTCGACAACATCACATGCTAGCCTCTGTGACGTCATTTGTTGCCACTTCAGGACCACTTTTATGTATATGTTGGATGGGTCGCTAAGCAGACCAGTCCAAGACGCATTCTAAGCACCGTCATACAGGTAACAACCTGCTAAAGTATCTACCTTTGCTGTTCAGCGTTTTTATTTAGCGACCAAAGGAGTGTTTCCTTCCGACGTCTCAGCCAATGTGATGGAGGAGAGCTTTTAAGTTTCATTAAATACTGCTTAGCATGATCACCAATATTTTTCTGACTGTCTGAGAGAAGGAAGATGTAGGGCTCATGCTAGAGATGTTCGCGCCTCTTGTGCCATTTCAAACCGCTAGCTTGAACACCTTTGACAACAGCTTTATAGCCGTCCTTACCCCAGTGTAATAAACCCGTCGATAATCCACAGTCCCACAGGTTGTGGAGGTGTGGGGGGAATGCGTTCATTTTTTAGCTCCAAGCGTAAACTGTCACATAAGACTCCGGCAAACATCGACCGGGATTGACCCTCAACTCATGGCCAGAAGAGCTTTCGACGTGGTCCTTACCCGACTGGTATCGTCAATGTCCGTTACAATCGAGGACCACGGTCGGAGATGAGAGAGGAGTCTTAACTCCACCACCTCTCCACGGAGCAGGTGTGTCGAAGTTTCGCTCGCATTCTTGCAAATGCTGTGAGATGCGCAACATTATAGGGGCTCGAGGAACCGTCCTAATTCGCGCACAGGTTTGCAAGGTTGCGCGTGCAAATTTTGAGGAATGGTCTACTCTCAGAGTGTGACATAAGCGACGTTTGGAGCAGGGACAACAAGGTCTGGGTTGAAAGTGAAGCTCCTCCTTCTTCTCTTCTCCAACTTCTTGGATTATGCTCCAGCCCGTGTACCTTTGCCCTGAGGCTGTCACGTGCCACGCCTCCGTCGCTCTGATTGGCTAGAACAGGCCTTAGCTTTCGCTCTTTGCCAAGTCACGCTGAAACAACGTATAGCCAAGGTCAAACGAAATATCGTCTCACATTTAAATTAACGTCACATGGTTTGCGCGCGATAATGACCGTCTCGTTAGTTGTGTGAATTCCGTTACAGAACTCGCCTCGCATGCGCACGTAATCCGATGTTTGTAAGTGCGAGCACCTGAAGGCGTAAAAGTAGCCAACTTTATAGCCGCTACGGTGCCATGGAACACGCCTCCGACTGGTGTGGTTTTAGCGTCCTATACTTCCCACGCATCAACACTTGCTCCGGGGGTGACAATCAATGACGTCACAGAAGTTGGCGTCTCGCGTTGTGTCAGATGTCGCGACCCTGGCGGTCGGTGCTAGAAGTCCCGATAGAAAGTACGAACAAACGCGAGTGTCGCTGCAGTCGCGGAGTTTCAACTCTTGGCTGCCGAAGCTTCCGTGGACTGTGACGCTGGAGAGTATGCCTGCAGTAGAACAGGCGTCTGCCACATTCACCACCTCTGCTGCGACAGCACCAGGATTGCAGAAGCAATGGTACGACACCCTGTGACGTCATGAGGTTAAAATCGAGGGACCAGTTTTCTGGACGTGTTAAAAACAACCAGTGGGAGAGACGCGTTCCAGACACCATACTCCCTGCAAGACGTGAAACTCTGTTGCAGAAGTTCCGCTGCTCCGCGACGGAGGAGGGCCACACCGTTTCGAAGGAGGAGGACTCCGCATCACTCGAGGAGCCGTGCTGCTTGGGCAAGCTCACGCCTGCGCAGAAAAGAAGAACAGCCCATTCTCGCCCAGCCAGCGAGCGCCCGGCACGTAGAAGTGCGTGAAGAAGACACCAGTTGAGTTTTCTTCCTATCTATTCCCGCCTTTTACGTTGGGACGAAGTTGAAAGAAAGTCAACAGGGCGTAGCTGGCCACGAATATTGGCACGTCGCCGAGCACTTCTGCGGGAAGACAAAGCGCCGTTATTTCTAGGCTTCGCAAAACGAACCTCTTGGAAGCAACAGTCCGATGGCGGACGTTTCGCTACGAGGTCCATGGCCACCGATAACTTAAAAATCGCAGGGCGTGGGGAGCCGCGAACATCGCATTATCGCTGCACCGCCAATGAGGTTTAGTCGAAGAGAACACAGAAGGACGACTCCAGGAAGCAAGAAGCGTAGAACCATAGAAAGCCACACGGCCTCCATTAGCTTAAATTTACCATGAAATGATCTTTCAACTTTTACCTATTCTAGCTTTGATCCTCAACCGAAAAGCGAATGAGAAATCACGTGATCGCGGTGTGCTCGGTTACCAGATGCGATGATCCCAGAGCCTCCATCGTGCTTTTTAGGCACGCCGTCTAACGTGTCATTCAGCAAGTGATGATAAGTGCCGTCACGGCACTCAATGCCACGAACGCGAATTCAGATGTTCGTCGAGGGATTTATTGTTGGCGAGCTTAAACGGTGGAGTGACGCGCGGTGCCTAGTGTCAACTGCGTAAGCTGGGTTCGGCTGGCGTGCTTGGGCACGTATGGATGTATCACAGTGAAAAAGGTGAGAGCTTTCGAAGGAGGAAAGCAGGTAAGAAATAGTCCTCTACATTTTCAAATTTTCCTACTAAAAAGCCGGCTTTTGACTTTTCACCATAATTAACTTGTTTTCTTTTAGCGCACTAAACGATATGCGATTAGTAGACGCGCAATTTATCCCAGCCCAAAACTCATTTCATAGTCTCTTTAGGCAATGAGTGACTACAGTTTAATAATTTCCGAAATAACGATGCCTTTTTAAGCAGGGTGGAGAATAAAAATGAAGATGATTCAAATCGTGATTTCATTCAAACAGGGCTTACTACGATAAACTAAAACAAACCTTTTCCTCGCAAATATTTTTTATTATTTTCTGTTGTCAATATTTGATGCTTTTTATGTACGCTTGTTTTATATTTAAATCTAGAAATTATCGAGCGAGAAAGATTTAGGTCAGGTTAAGCACGAGCACAAAGCAGTGGCCTTCTGTGCAAATCAGAATATTAAGCTTACATTCTACCATTCACTCCGTTCGTCAGTTACGTAATATCATATTGGAAGCACCGATAAGAACGCGACAGGAACTAGCACACAATGTTTTTATTGCGAAAAAATCGGAAGATTAAAGAAAAAGCAGAGAATGTTTATCACTAATCTAAAAAAAGCATAGAGGCTTTGTTTAAACAATGGCGGTGTTTACTTAATAAAATTATTAATAACACTGTACTTTAAATTTACAGCAATTTTTTCTTTAGCATTGCTTGTAGTAAGTGAACGGATTGATCAATCAATCTTTCGCGATTGGAAACACAGCGGCATTCAAAACATATAGCTATGGCGATAGTGATATATATTCGATTAATCTGATTTAGATCAAACTAGCCTGATGCATATCACATTACTCTGATTTAAATCGAACTAGCCTTTGTATACCACATTAATCTGATTTAAATCAAGTTAGACTGATTTAAACAAAAATAATCTAACTTTTTAACCTTTTTTTACCTTCTTTCCGGGCAATGAGGATGCCCAAAAACACGGTGGAAGAAAGTAGAAGTGTCTGAACCAGACCAGAAAAAGGGCTTTTAACGGTCTTTGCCCATCTCCCTGCAGAAACATTTGGGAAGATCGTTTTCAAAGGCCCGCTGCCTCAATGAGCGCGCTTCACAACATGTATCGAAGTGGCAGCGCGAGCTCCCTCTACAAAGAGCGTGGTCTGAAAACGCGATCTACTAAAACTCCTTATTGTAGGTTTAGGACGGTTCCTCGAGTCCCTAGTCATGTTGCGCATCTCACGGCGTTTGCCACAAAGGCGAGCGAACGTTGGACACAATATTTCCATGGCGAAGAGATGTCGTTCAGACACCTCCTACTTTTTCCGTGGTGGTTCAAGCTTGATTAATTTCACTTCGTGCCCATCTGCTCCTCTGTGGCTTTGAGGTGATTTCTTTACGACTCAAAGGCCCGATAACTGTTGGGTTCCTGTTGTGTTTCTAAATAGGATTCTCTGTTGGCTGCGGAAGTTTGATGACATATGTCTTGAAATGGAACGTTATAACAAAGGGAGACCTATTTCAGAAGGAAATCGAAGGCTCGATGAGTGCAAGAATACTGTGAAACAGGTCGAGTCGCCATCTCAGCACCCGGAAGATTCACGGGACCTGAGATTTTGCAAGATGCTTGGCGTCGACACCGTGGTGGTCAGTGTCGCGCCTCTGATATCTTCTGGGGCCGTGGATGACGCTGCGACAAACGCCCACGCGACTGTCCAAGAACGGTGAGA
Source organism: Ixodes ricinus (assembly GCA_037355805.1). Lineage (NCBI taxonomy): Eukaryota > Metazoa > Arthropoda > Arachnida > Ixodida > Ixodidae > Ixodes > Ixodes ricinus. The sequence goes on from JAZHYW010015181.1 coordinate 19,567, forward strand.
GTAAAATCTGTCTCGCACACTTCCGTTTGCTTACGACCTAGTTCTTGTGATCTTTTACGACAAGGAAACAACAACCTGTCATGCGGTCGCCACGTATGAAGTGGGCCCAAAACTTAATTTCGGTAGAGCGAAGGCCTTGCAGTATTTACGAGATCAGATGTGTATCTATGTACGAGGAATGATCGGTTATAACGTGTCAAAATATTTTCGAGTCAATTAAGAAATAGGTATGCACGAAAAAGGTAGGACGTGGGATTCACAAGTATTCCAAGGCTCTCCGATAGGTGAAGCCAGTGTGTTGTCCCGTTGTATGAGTTTAAAAGCGGGGTTGTTAAAACCAGGCTGGAGAGTAAAAATCGAATTGATATATTATCTAAATCGAACCTGTCCCGGGAAAAAACAATCACGGAAATATTTTTTATTGGTAACGGGAGAAAACATCGCAAAAAAGGCACAAAGTAGAAGAGGACGAAAGGCACAAACCGAGTGGTGACTAACGACTTCATTTTCTTTCTCATGTTGTTCAATACGTAGACTACATGAGATGGGATAAGAAGGAGGGAAAAAGGCACATTCATAGCGGTCTGTTTTTCAGTCAGCCATGCAAAAATATGCGCCGACAAAGTGAGGGGGAGGAGAGAGACGAGAACCCGCGGGGACGTCAATAAAGCTGGAGCTCTGCTTTGAATGATTCATGGCTAGACTGCAAAGCAGAACCTCCTCTATACACCTTTTTCGTTTAGCCTCGTACCCAGTCACGTTGTCCCCGCATCCGGTATGCGTTCCGAACAAAAAGCAAGAGATTACAGTCCCGAACAAGTAAAAAACTATAGAAGGGTCATAACAAAAACAACTGACGGTTGCAAATAAAATGTTAACACGTTCTACTGTCGAGGCGAGAAGAAAGCGATGTTTTCCGCATACCGGAAGTTCCAGAAGTAAAGATGGCGGCGCCCACGTAGAAAAGGTGTTTACTGACAAAGACCCGGCAGATGGCCACGAAAAGCGGCCGCCGAAATGGAAAAAGGTGGACGGCAGACGACGGATGAGAGGAGAGCCACGTGACTGCCGCCCCGCTCCGGCGAGACGCCGAAGCACGCTTCTCCCGAGCGAACAAGTGTGTTTCGGCCCCCTCTCCGCTGCAAAAGCTGTTCGTTGACGTCCAGGTTCCCCGGGAAAGGGCGGTTTGATGCTCCTGTGCTACCAGATCCTCGCGCTCTAAATCTGCGACCGGGTACTCTATGGCTCCGTCGTCGAACTGCCAGGCTTTCGGGAGCATAGAGGAGACTACTGCCTAGAGCCAGCTGCCTTTGTCTCCATCGCACTCGTCGAACGCGTCCGGAATGCGAAAGCGAAACGCCGGTGTTCTAACTATTTAACGCGTTCGCAGTGGAGTCAAAAACAGCTATAGCTTTCGGTCCACCCACTAATCGTTCCAATCAGAGCTCGGCGCTTCGACGTCCTCTCCCGCTAGTTTCTCGGCGCATAAAAAGGAAGTGTTACAGTACATCTAGCAGATGTATAAATTCACGGAACTGCAAGTCAACACTCCCACGTATGTTCCCATTCTACGAATGAATTAGAAGTCTACTATTGCACGTCCTTGCTGGCTCTGCACCAACGCAAACATTCGGACCGTCAAGAGCAGAGGTCTCTGAACCCCGGCTCTACAGGCCGAATCCTGCCCCCGGAAGTATTCCGATCGGCCAGTGACTGGCCGTGGTCCTTTCAAAGAAGCTCCGGCCCGCTTCCAACAAACCCACTACTACCGGTGCAAAAAAAAATCTTCCAAAATAAAAAAGGGCTTTGCGACGCGCTCGGAATGCTCAAAAAAAGATACCAGAAAGAATGAAAGAAACTGCATTGTAACATGGTTTTTTCGCCACAACTGAACAATGTCATCACCGGTATCACCATTCTTTGTCCAAGGATTTATATATGTGTAACTCTGTTAAAATTTCTTTGCGTTTCTAGTACGTTGTGTAAGGACTGTGTTATCATTCTCATTATTATTTTACACTACGCGAATGTGCCGAAGTTTCCATGCGCTTTGACCTATGGTTGGTGTGTTTTCGTAGTCACAATTGTTATGTTACTTCATAATTAACTAAATATTAAATTACGGATTGAAATATATAAAGTCACTAATAATAATTTGTGTGCTTAAATATTCTTACATGTAGGCTTATTTGTGCAGTTCTTCCTTGTTTATAATTACTCTTTCTTACCGGCCCTCGAGACTGTGACAGATACCTAATCCGACCCCTTAACGATAAAGTTTGAAGACCCCTGGTATAGACGAGAGGGTCCGGTTTTTTCAAATATGTGTAATGTTAACCAGCTGGCCTGTTTACTCACTCTGCCTTCATTAATATGCACGTAAATTTCCCTAGTCAATTTTCGTGAATGTTTGTTCAAACAGACGTGTACCCCACATCTGTTGCAATGAACTATCAGGTGTCACAATGGCGTTTTCCACAAAAACAAAATAGTGCCCAGCTCGAACACGAATGCATCGGCCTGTCTGTCATGTATAGACCTTACTGAGAAAGAATGCGATTTTATATCCGACTCCGACTCTGTTTTCACAAGTACCAAGCATTTGTCTGAAGAAACTTAAACTCTATTCTGCTACCTTTGCTATCACATCCTTAGGGAAACCAGTTAAAATCAACCTACTGATCTGAAGCATAAAGCTCTTGAAACTTTTATACAAGCAATATTTCTTCAGTGAAGTTTTCAGACATCATTTAACAATTCCTCTCTTCACAATCTTAAAGTGCGTGGAATTATAGCTAAGAATAGACTTATTTGTGTTCGGCTCGTAAGCCCAGCATACGTGATTCTGTTCTAGGTGTGAGTTCAAGTCCAGAAATTAACAGACGTTTTCATGTGGAATGTCGAACGTAAACTTAGACCTCCTGACAGTGTTGCCGACCTCCGCGGTCGTTTCTTCTACAAATTTTATCGAAAATTTCTTCTTCTACAAATTTTATCGAAAATTTCTCTAGATTGCCCAAGATTTTCATGAAATGTGTTAATTTGCGTTAATATTATGATTATCGTAATGGAGTAGCTTAGCGCCGTTTACCTACTTGCAACCGAGTAGGACGGAAAGAGACAAGACCGGTTTTTAAACCTCTTGTGACATCTTAGGACCAAGTCAGTAATAGCGCATCCGGTCCTAAGGCTGGCTTCAAACGAGGCGATTTCGCCCAAAAACTTGACGTCGCAACACTAGCAACACGGGCCGCCCGCGTTCACACGCAGCAACCGAATCGCTACGATTGCCATCATCATCATGAAATTTGATTTTTCTGGCACTGTTCAGACGCGCATCTACGCGCTAAAAACGTGTTTCTATATCTCTGAATGGCATTGAGAATACTAACTCATCTTTCTGAAAGGTTTATTTCCAAAACTATTCATTTAAAACCAGAACCAAGTCTTTACCTGTTATTATCAGCACAACAGGGGTGTCACGTGAAAACATCGCGTCCCTGTTTGGCTGTTCACCAATTCAAGCGTCTCCGAGTTGTTCAAGTTGCTCGTCCGTTTCGAAACGGACCCGATCTCAGCGATTCGTGTCGATCTAGGGAAAGCTAGGGAACAACCATCCAGCAACCTCGAAATTGCTGGAAAAGTTGCCCCGTCTGAAGCGGGCCTAAGACGTCGTGAGAGGCTTAAAAACCGGTCTTCTCTCACTTGGTCGTACTCGGTTGCAAGTGTGTATACGGGCCTTAAAAATAGATTCCTGTAGTTGGGTGGCCATTTAAAGGTTAAATTTGCCCCGGCCGAGGTGCCCGCAATCTGACGGAGGCTGATTGCGGAGAAGGCGCCGTGTAACCGAGCTTTCGGTTGCACGTCAAAAGATCCCCAGGTGGTCCAAATTAATCCTCAGTCCTCCGCTGGGGCGTGCCAGATGCCCGTCGTTGGTTTGGCACGTAAAACCCCCAAATTTGACTTTTAGGTTAAATTTGCGTCGTTAAAACCTTTTTCACATAATTAAACTTTGTTACTTTGTCCTTGTGTGGCCCCCAAAATCGCTGTTGTTACCGCTGGAGATTATCGCTGGCCCCGACAATATACAAAGCAGCTTTTCCCGCTTCACTCGGCTGACACGAGGAGGGAAAAGGGAAGGAGCGTGCCTCTAAAACCCTCTGAAACCCATTAAAAGTTAGTCTCTAGATTTAAGCAAATTTCCCTTTGCCCCTAAACGATGACCGAAATCCCTAGATCTAGGGGAAAATTCATAAGGTTGGCAGCACGCCTCCGGAGCACTCCAGAAAAATGTCAAATAGATGGGAAATCAAGTCTATACATTCTTCTTTGCTTAGTAATAAATATTACCAGATAATTATAAACATATCTGAATAGTTTTAAAATTTATTCCTTCAGCCTTTTGCAAGCTGAACAACCACACCCAGCGAGGTAGATATTACTTTACACGGGAGCAACACTAGACCCAATACATATTCCACAAGTTTGTAGAAACCCGTCTCCCTCAAAAGTTATAAAAGTTGAATTGAGATAAGAGCAAAAGACGATCTAAAAACTTTTCCACTAAAATGTGAATCGGGGTCTGGAAGGCAACCGAACCATTCAGGTGAATGCATTGTTGGACCGCCTGCATGAGGCCCTCATCAGGAATGTAGCGGAAAGATACCTCCATGTCTATCGAAACCATGTTAGAAGTGTCAGGGCCCTCATTGCTGATATATTTAATGAAGGCTTGATAATTTTGTATGAAGAAAGGGTCAGTCATATTCAAAGACGAAAGTTGATGTTGGAAATACTTCGAGACGTGTAACCCTTTCTGTGTAGCAGTCACCCTGAAGGGACTACTTAAATTTATGTTTCATCTAAATAGAAAAACAAAATCTTGGAGATTCACACCACGATTTACCCTGACGGAGTTAGGGAGTTTCTCTAAACCAAACTCTTTCCAAAATCGTAGAGCACGTACCTTTACTTTGCCCTAAATTAGGCCCGCTACTGTTATTGAATTTCTTTATCTTGTGTCTTTTTTGCGCTGTTTTCTCCTGTTACCAATATGCGCTACACAAACCTTAATAAAGTTCATATATTTGTATTTACCTTTTGTAAATCGTTTAATGCCTTAGATGTGAACTTGTATTGTACTTCAATCGAATATTTATTCATCAAGGCAAATTTATACTAGGCTGAGGACCAGCAAAAAGGGCTGCGCTGTTCTGAACAAATCGCGGCGTTGAGCTTTTCTTCCATCTTTGTCAGTTACGCAACATCCAAGTGCAAGCAAATCAGAACGCGAAATAAAAAGGCAAATTACTTTGATTTAAATCCCTATAGCTACAAAATAAGGCTTTATAATAACCAGATGATTTTTAAACGGAGCCGATTGATTTATCAATCCATCCGATCGCTGAAAATAAAGCGGAAAAATAATTTACAGTACGTTTGAAGTAGTTTAAATAACAACTTTTTTCTAAGGAACCCCCCCCCCCCCCGCCCTCCTTACCATGGTAGGAACCAAATCAGCTTGACATATTTTAGTTATTAAAAACCTCTATGTCCGTTTTGACGTTCTTATTTTCTTTGAAATATGTCATTACGTTTCTAATGTTAGTTTCTTTCTTCTACGTTCTCATATATTTACAACAAAATGTTACGCAACTGACGAACAAAGTGAACGGTATACAAAAAGTTCAACTCCTGAATTTGTTGAGAAAGCTACTGATTTGTGCTCGTGTCCAGCCTTGTATAAATCTTATGCACATAGAAAGCATCCAATATTGGAGAGACGGTCAATAAAAATATATTTTGGGGATTATTTCGGCGGAGAAGTTTTCAATTAAATCATCATAGAAAAGCTGGTCTTTTATAAATCACGATATAAATCATGATCTAAATCACGATTTAAATATTTCTGATTTTCATTCTTGCCGTGGTGTAAATGCCTCCTTCACAATGCCTGTCCGATATTTAGGAAATACGAGTTGTGATCAAAAAGTTTCGGGACTGGTTTTGTAGCGTAAAACGAGAGTCTGCAGCACAGTGATGCGCGCACATCAGTCAAATGAAGGGGACTTTGTGTCTTGTTATACCGAAGGGCGTCGCTCTGTAAACATTTGGGGCTGCGCTACACTAGTTTTGGGACCACGTGCACGGGCACAATGGTGATGACTGGAAACCAGAGCAGAGAGCGGACATCAATTCTGTGTCAACCTCGGAAAATATAAAACAGAGACATTTGAAATCATTAGCAAGCGTTTTTTCAAAGGAAGTGATTTTCGGAAGTGTTTTAAGTTGCTGTGACGCTTCTGGAACTGCAGAACATCGCTGGAAGATGAAGACCGGTAGGGTGACCTTATCCGACCTCTTCTTGACTTCAGTGATGTTCTGCTACCCGGAGGCGTGAGTGCCACTCAAAACACATGGCGCACCTCGCCGCTTTTGACACAAGCCTTCTAAATCCCGAGGGTCTCTGTTTTAGATTGGCCGAGGTTGACGTAAAATTGATGTTCGCTCTCGATTTGGTTTGAATCCATAGAGAGATCGCGATTAGGCTCGCGCATGCGAGCCAAAGAAACTCGTGTAGCGCAGTTCCAAATGTTCACAAGGAGTCGCCCTTTGGCATAATGACGCAGGAAGGTCCCTGCCTTCGACTGCTGCGCGCGCATCACTGTGCTGCCTCTCTTATCTTTACGCTATAAAGATCACACCTCGTGTAGAGTGTGAATATAACGACATACGCTACGCCACTTCATTGTGCGAGATAATATAACCTATGCTATCTGGTACCCGATTCGAGTGGCCGATGTTTATGGCCTCCAAAAAACAACGATGTGGAAAGAGAAGTTGTGACACAATGGCAGTGCTCGACAACAGCATATACCCTAAAGCATCCGGTTACATTTTGGTGATACTCGGAATAGGAACGTTCTAACGCAACAAACAACTCCAGGCCGTATTCTCCCATGGTCCCCGACACGTTAAGAAACCCAGTGCGTGGTTTAGTGGTAGTAGTAGTACGCGTTGTAGGTGAAAAATTGGGGGGGGGAGGGGGAGAGAGAGGCAATCCCTACTTCGTGATTGGTTCTTGGGCGTTCTTATCGACTAATGCCTCAATTTCATTGGTTGGGTAGCGATGAAGCCATGTTCGGAATTCGCCACGTCTCGCCTTTCTTGAGCTTGCCAGTCACCCTACACCAACCCAACTCTCTGACGTCACGCCACTTTGGTGGCGCTGCTGTCGGAACTAAGCAGACGCTTAACCTCACGCAAATTTGGTTTCTGCACATGCGCGGTGCCCACACCCTGCTGTGGTAAACGAGGGTTTGCTTCTGAACAGCGTGTTGGTGTTGTGCCCCCCCCCCGGCAACTTTCGTGACACCGGAAGAACGATTTCATGCCCAATTAAGCCTTTGCATTTTGCATTGAACAGGACGAGTATTCCGTGTCTGAAGCTCGCGGACCCTTCGCCACAGTCCACCCTTCTTGCGTGGAAGACCCCGGAGACATTTCATGCGCAACTCGGGACAGAGGACTTTGAAGGACCCTGAGGAGAACAAGCACCAGGACGTCCCCAGTACCAGGATTCCGACACCGGAACCACCCCGACTTCCTGCAGCATCAGCAGCAGCAGCAGCAGCAGCGGAGTGACCGGGACAAGCAAGACTGCGACCACAGATGCTTCGGTGCAGATAGGCTGTCTACTCCCTCGTTGGACGCCTCGCAACCAGTGTTTGAGCCAACGACGAAAGGTAGGGACGCGCTGCCATGTCTCGAGCAGGAGTTATGAATACAAAAGTCCCGCTGTTTATACACTTAAAACCTAACTAGTTCAGCTGTTAACACCTATGGGTTATATTGAACTTTGAGGGTCTGTTGCTTAAAAAAATAATTCATTTTAGTTACGCCATGTGGAAGACACCCTCATTTTTTTAGTTTATATTTATTTTTATTGATATATGTAGATTGTTACAGAAGAGTACACCTATTGACAGGTACATCCATTGTGAGGTAAATGTAAGACACAGAAAGGAGATGCCCTGTAGGTGTAACGCACAAATATGTTGTGAGACAAGAAGTGGTACGCGAGATCAGTCAAACTAGAACATAAACATATATAAATATGGCACATAAAATATCCGATATATGACCCTGCAGAAAACAGCTGCACAAAAGATTAACTTTGTTGATCCTTAACTTGAGACTGCAGTCCATACTACAGCGTGAGAGCACGAGGCAGAGGCTTTGAAACATTCTTCAGCAGAATGAGCACTTGCGCTAGAAAGGCAAGTCTCAAAGCCCGGAGCGCGGGCTAGCTCGCGGCCAGTAGCTCTTGGACGTAGTCTGAGGTTAAGTGATAAATGGAGAATATTGTAAACAACCATGGTGATCAAATATAAAATGCAATCAAAACAAAGTCAGTCACCCATTGATGTGTGAGCATTAATCACGCTAAAAGGTTCACGCGAAACAAATCTACTTCAGTCGAGTTCACTACATTTGACCGTTGAAATTATATTGAATACGTTATCATGCTTTTTATCTCAGAGCAGCCGAATACAGAATGGAAGAGAAGAGTCACATTTTGTTTTACGATAAAAAGAGATGAAGTTAGTCCGAGACAGTAAATTAAACCATGTAGACATGTGCGCGAAAATAAAAGATCCTGTGTCGTCATCCTGTCAGAAAGGTAGAGAAGGTATGTAATACCTTACAACCGCTCATGGCGAAATTAATTCGGCCTGTAAAAATAACAATCATAACACAGTCGAACGTATTTATTATCTATATTGTCGAGTTCATTTGTGTGTGTTTATAGTAAGACAATTCCATTTCTGTGTTTGAGAAATGCAACTTAGACAAAATTAGCGATTAATACAATTACTAAACAGATTAGAAGTTCTTAAGATTGCAAGTCATTCTGGTGATCGTGCCCAAGTGCCATAGCATGAATTGCTGAAGTATGAAACACGTTCAGAAATTGGCAATTCACTATATAAATTGCGAACAGACATAGTACTACTGAGACGCTCTCAATCAAGCAGTAGTTCAAAGGGGCCATGAAACGATATTTTCTAAGTTCTTCCTCCTTAGTTTTCATCCTCAACTCAAACGCGAAAAGAGCGAAATTCCACCTGGTTGTGACATGCTTGGATGTCTTTGCGATGATTCCAAGCTTCCACCGTCCTGTTTAAGCATCACCATGGAACTTGTGATTCGCCAGTGATGATAAGTGCCGACACGGCTCTCATTGGTCACGAACGCTAATCCAAATATTCGTCGACGGATTGATTGGTGACGAGCGCATACGTCCGAGGGCGCAGTGCTCGTGTCTAATGCCTGAGCTTTGTTAGACCAACGTGAGCTGTAGCAGACGTGTTATGGGTACCGCAAATGTATCACAGTGAAAAGGCGGAAGGCTTTCGAAGGGAACGAGATACGAAATAGTCAGATATATTTTCGTTTTTTTTTTTGTACCGAAAAGCAGGCTTATGAATTTCTACCCTCTTTTTTTTTTTGGCTCACTGAACGATATGCGACTAGAAAGATCCCAATATAAAATTATTTATCCAAGCCCAAAATTAATTTTATGACCCCTTTGAAAGCGTATCAAAGATATGACATAGCTTTTCTTTTTTTTAAAACATGTATCAATTTTGTTTCAGTCGGGCTCAGAACCAGTTGTAGGGTCACAGGGTCAGATCACTTCATATCACTTGAAATTGCCTGCTTGATCCCTTCGTCAATAAAAATGTGGATTACGAGATGGACCTTTCATTTAAAAAGTTGTACTCAAAGAAACTCCTTTCATTTCTAAATGTAATCTAGGATTGCCTGTAATATCGAATTTTGCAGACCTGAAGTTCAGCGCCCGCACACCTGATCTACTGTCTCTCAACACTTCTCCACCCGTGTTGTCAAGACGAGCCCCCGCACAGCCCACAAACTTCAAGGACATTGAGCTCATCTCCATCAAGCACAACTGGAACGAAGTAC
>JAZHYW010015182.1:0-61410 GCA_037355805.1 Ixodes ricinus
AAAAGGGTGTATGTGGGTGTATCGCGCACCCTTACACCCCCCTTCGACCGGAGACACCCGGCGAGCGTACTCGCACACCCATCACGCGAATCCTCCTCTCCCAAAGGAATCGGCGGGCGAGGTAAGGGTGTTGCCAGGTGCACCATTACACCACCACCAAGCCGGATATAAGGGTAGGAGGGGGCATGACGTCAGCCGCGTAGCCTCTACAAGCCATGCTCCCTTGACGCCTCACCTCTTTCCCATTTTCCTCCTTACTCTCCTCACTTATCAGCCCATCATGACCACATCACGTGACCGTAGCCAGCCTTCGTCAGCCTTCGATCCGGTAGGTTTTGTAAACTTTGAGAAGGGGAGGGAGGGGGGGGGGGACCGGGAAGCGTTTGCTTGCAGTAGGAAATGGGGATTAGGCTTTAGCGGTTTGGAGGTCGCCATGTGTGTTGTCCTTGGGGTTGTTGTTGTTCGGGTGGTCGGATCCCTTTCCGAAAGTGTTGGAGCCGGGGAGTGGCTCAGGCTGTCTGGAATGAACGTGTTGCCCATCTTGTTTTTGCATTTGAGTTCTTTTTGCCCTTTCTCTTTTCCTTTTGTGTGAAAGTCTATTTATTGATATGCTCATATCAATAAAATTCAGCTGCGTTTGAGATTATGTTGTGTTTGTCCATTTTTTTATCGTTCCCCATCTCAGGGTTTACAAGATGTCGAAGAAATCCTTCTACAATCAACCATCCATCTCGCACGTGACATGTCACGCGAACCAATCGCCAGAGAGATCTGCGGTCACGTTGGGCACATTATCGTTTAAACTTTTATGTCCGCTGTGGCTAGCGTTACGTCCGGACGGAGCACTGGCAACGCGTATACCTAACCCCCCCCCTCCTCTCTCCCCCGTGAACCTAGGGAAGGCAGAGATTTGGACGTAACTTGGGTTACGTCGGACGTAACGCTAGACACTTCGTTTTACGTCTAGGCTTCACCAATATTGCAACGTGCCCCCTCCTAGTACTTATAACCTCCTTTACCACCACGCACAACAACCGGTTAGCAAGGCGGAGCCGTATGGATTGAATCCAGATGGATTTTTTGAAGGCTCCTTTTACTTCTCATATAAATAGAAAAAGTTGCCAACATATATTTTGTTGTGTATTTATTGCACCACAATATTATGCCGTCAAAACAGAGGCCAAGATGTGCAAAGCTTTCCTGCGACGAGAAACGCTCGTACGAAAAAGAAAAAAAAAGTAAGAAATCCGTATTCACGAAGCGAAATGATCGCGAGTTTTACGTAACTTACGAAGGTATTCCAAAACAGCTCCCGAGCTATCTTCCGCACTTTTTTGCAGTCGACATGTCCTGGTCGCTCGCATCTTGCCGCGACAAGCGACGGAAATTTTCTAAATAGTCTTCGACTTCGGGCGCGTTCCGACTTGAAGTAGTGAACGGAAAGAAAGAACTTCAACTACACGCCGATGATTCCCGGAAGCAGTCGCAGGAGCCACTACGACCGCGCCCACGTTATTCGCTAAAACGTCGATTCGCTCAGATGTCGCTGTTTGCTAAAACGTCATTCGCTCATGTGATATGGACCCGACGTAAGGAGCCGAGCTCGTTTACGGGAGAGGCCTAGGCGCTCCATGCCTGCAGCCCTGCTGAATGGAAGGGCGGAAGGGGACGCCCACACGATCTTCTTTTCTTTTCTAAGGACCTTTTTTGTGTGAATAGCCTGAACAATGACCTCGAATGTATGGTTAGTAGTCTAATTTTGTCCCTCGTCTATCTCGGGACGATGGGCTGTGGTGACCACCGTTCTCGGTAACCGACGTTCTCATCAATTCAATATTTTTTTTTTTTTTTTTGACGTAGAACTTAAATAAATGCCGTATGGATTACCCTCGCGACACGTGGTACGTAACATTTTATTTCTTGAATGAGCGCGTCTTTTATATTTAGACGTGGCGATGGGAGGATCCATCGACACGGATCCAGTGAGAACAGACGGACTAAAGCAATGCTGGGTCAACGCCTCGGCCGAATGTCACGTCAACGTAGAGTTGCAAATGTCTAGTCTTCTCGTGGTTGACAAAATTGGCTACAGACGGGATCCAATCGCGCATATCCAGTTAAGCGGTCGAGAAGGCGTAAGCGCTCTGGAAACTGCGGAATTTACCGTGTTTCTTGCTGTCACCAAAGGTTCGTTTTCGGAGATCGGCAGCTTCGTGCCAGATTCTCGAGAGCACGAACAACGGCGCGGAAAGTTTATTCCCATTATTTGCGCCTTGCCAGCGAGCTGCGGGCCGTATCCTATTCCAACAGCGATTTTCTTATCACTTGTCAATTTTGACGAGGCTCCTCTACGACAACAGAAAAGACGTTGCCCTGCCTGCACTTGCACCCCCCCCCCTCCCCCCACACCCTTTCAACCAGGGGAGAGGGGAAAGCGACCACGGTTTTTTGTAAAACGTCATCCCTTTCGCGCGTTATCTGGCCTTCGTGTTGCTAGGAGACGACCTCCTCACCTCCTGCCCCTCCTGCAGTCCATCTTGGCGTGCTTGGACACGCTGGCGGGTGACGACGTCTTTGTTCATTCGCGCCATTTCTACTTGCGTGGTTGGTAGCCGGTTCGGGCAGTTCGGGTTAACGAAGCGATGCTTGGTGTACGTAGCTGCAGTCACAAACCAAGTGCACCCGCCCGATAACGGTAAGTCTACCATTTACATGCATTCGTTCGATGTTGCGTTTTGCGAGGCATCAGCCTGCTTGTTGAGGACGTCCATTCCTTTTTCTCCTGTTTATGTCAAAGTTTCCTTGCTTTTGTATTTGTGACATGTGTGCGCGGTGGCGGTGCCCGGTTCTCTGAGAGTGCAAACGGGCACGAGATCGCAGCTTCGAGACGTTCTTGAGTGACAGGCTCGCGCTTGTTACCGGCTTCGCTCGCACGTATGGTTATGCACGGCGATTTTCAATGCGGATGATGGAACGAGGATTGCGCTCCGGGACGGGGCAGCGTAGAGTTGGAGCCAGAGTTGCGCCGGTTGCGCGTTCATCCCCGTAGCGTCGTTCAGAGCAACGGGTCCCTATCGCTTCGCCAAAAAACACGTTTTGTGGACAGACGTTTCATGGACTCGCGTTCGTCGGCACTAACGTTTCATCGACACTCGTTACGCGAATTGAACAGTGTAGGAACATTTCGTCACGCGTGTATCCCACACGTATTAGCCGCTTCGTGGCAACAGTCTGGGGCGGCTCATTACAGAAAGGAGCTAATCTGTGCTGTCGATCAAGCAATCTGGCGATGAATCGTCGCGTATCGATAAAACGATCTGTCGATGAAACGCCGTTCGACTGCAGAGTGACATGCTCGCGCTTGTTACCGGCTTCGCTCGCACGTATGGTTATGCACGGCGATTTTCAATGCGGATGATGGAACGAGGATTGCGCTCCGGGACGGGGCAGCGTAGAGTTGGAGCCAGAGTTGCGCGTTCATCCCCGTAGCGCCGTCTTTCCTGCACAGCATGTTGATCCTGTTCCTCACGTGACTGAATTCGGCGACTAGCGCCGCCGCGCGTCTCGAGGCGCGCAGCGCACTCAGAAAGCAGGGGTACGTACTATCGTGAGCAATATGAGAGGGAACAGCGGAGCGCGTGCCGAATAGCCTCGAACACTACCCGTGGCAATACGCTGCGGCAGCTCTTGGAAAGAAGGTGGAGAGAGCGGTGCGCTTTCGTCTGCTGCCGGCACCCCCGCCATTGTGGCAGCTTACTTTTCACGCGGTATAGTTCATCGCCGACTACTAACGACGATAACGTCTTTGATACCACACTGCTTGTGTATTCATTTTTAGTCTTTCTTTTATATTGGCAGGCGTCAATAAAACTGTTTTCATCTCGTTGCCGTGAGCTTTCTTTTTCAAGTTCGCAATGCTATCAATGTTACGACGTATAAAAGCGCATCGCAATGTTCATCGTTATCAGGTGCCGCGCGAGAGGAAAGCCAGCATGGCGGGGGTGCCGTTAGCAGACGGAAGCGCACCGCCCTCCACCTTCTTTCCAAGAGTTGCCGCAGCGTATCGCCACGGGTAGGGTTCGAGGCTATTTGGCACGCGCTCCGCTGTTCCCTCTCATATTGCTCACGATAGTACCGCAGGGGTACGTACGGCAGGGCGCGTGCATCGTCTACTTCCCTACACGGCATTTGAGGTCTGCTCCTCACGTGATCGGATCTCGGCGATTAGCGGCACGGCGGTGCGTCGACAACAGACGCGCAACTCTGGCTCCCGTAGGGAGCCTATACAGGAACTCTAGGGCAGCATAGAGTTCCTGTATAGGCTCCTACGGGAGCCAGAGTTGCGCGTCTGGTTTCCACGTGCCGCCGCGCCGCTAATCGCCGAACTCTAACTACTTTCAATATACCCGAGTCAAAAGTACTCGCAACTCTGTGTAAGGCAGCTGTATGGCGCAAGACTACCAAACGGCGACCAGTCTTTTGATTTAACATGCATTCCATTTCTCTTCTTGGGGAAGTACTCGTGTGACCGGGAGGGGGGGGGAGGGGGAGGGGAGGGAAGGGAGCCTCGTACCGCAGTTTAACGCGCAAAGAGCCGCAAGCGGCTCGCGAGCAGCAGCTTGGCCACCCCTGCACTACAGCAACAGCTCGGTGTTCAAGTGTTAATGGTTCAAAAACGCGAGTGTCTCCTTGTGCTTGTATTATGCAAGTCATCTCACGCACCTGTGAAGTGTGTGAGACAACATGAGATGCTTGGTTAGATCACATGTACTAATGACTTGAATCTCTAAAACAGGAGGGAAGCTGTGCTTGTAGCACAGATGCCGCCATAGTCCCGAGGCACCGTCTAGCAAGGTAAGCAATCAGCTATTCTGCTGATATTTTTTTTTCTTTTGAAATTGTTAAGCATATATTGTGAAACTAGGTTAGGTGCTTGATTAGATCACGTGTACTAATGACTCTAATCTCTATTGCACAGGCGAGAGGCTCTGCTTGTATCACAGACGCTACCATAGTCCCGATGCACTGTCTGGGTAGGTAAGCAACCAACTATCCTGCAGACTGTTTTTTTTTTTTAGGATGTAATGCATATATTGTGAAATTAGACTTGGTGCTTAGCTAGATCACGTTTACTAATGATTAATCTGATGCACAGGCCAGAAGCTCTGCACCTAGCACTGATGCCGTCAATGTCCCGATGCACTTTCTGGCAAGGTAAGCAATCGACTATCCTGTGGACACTGTTTTCCTTTTTTTCTTCTTGTCAGACTGCCAAGTAAAATTCTGTGACTAGGCTAGGTGCTTGCTTAGATCACGTGTACTAATGACTCTAATCTCTAATGCACAGGCAGAGAGGCTCTGCAGCACAGGTGCTACCATAGTCCTGAGGCTCTGTCTGGCAAGGTAAGCAATCAACTATGCTCCAGACTGTTTTTCTTTTTCTCAAGTTGTTAAGCGTATCTTGTGAAACTAGGCTTGGTGCTTGGATAGATCACGTTTGCTAATGACTATTCTCTGATGCACAGGCCAGAAGCTCTGTACCTAGGAGATGCCGCCATAGTCCTGAGGCACCATTTGGCAAGGTGAGCAATTGACTATTTGGTGGACCCAGTTTTCTTTTCTTTACTTGTCAGACTGCTAATTTTATATTGTGTTAATAGGCTTGATACTTGGTTAGATCACATGCACTAATGACTCAAATCTCTGATGCACAGGCTAGAAGATCTGCACGTTGCCCGGGTCGTCACAACCCTGATGCACCGTCTGGCAAAGTATGTAATCAACTTTCCTGCGGACACTGATTCCTTTTTCTTTTTTACTTGTCAGGTATGTCTTAATTTTTATCGCACAGACGCGAATCGCTCCGCACGTGACACACACGTTAGCACACCGTCGGCCCCGGTACACCCTTCTGCACTTGGTGTTCCTGTGGACGCTGCTGTATTGTCATATCTTTTTGTCATGCTTGCCAGACCCCTTTACATAACTTGTACATATATAAGAAACACTACAAAATTACATCATATATTCACAATGTGAACATCCTATGTGTGTTCATCCAATGTGGACATCCCACAACATTTAATGGTTCATGGGTGCACGTTTCTCATAGTCATGTTCAGGATATTGTTGCTTCAACTCGGGATGATGTAGATTCTTCAACTTCATCTGGAGTAAATTTACCTGTGCTCACACATCCTGTAAAGCTCGGTTCCTCCTGAGAAAAGGTGTGGTCACCCATGTGAAGCAACAGATTTTTCCTGGTGTTGCTATATTCTGTTGCTTTTAAGCTTTCTCTTTATTGCCAATATTGTGCTAAAGAAATACGTAGAAAGGTTTTTCCTATTCTTGCAAAGGGGAGAACGCTACTCAATATTTACACAAGTAGTTCATTGATAAAAACATGCCTAATTACAGTGTCTGTATTTTATTTGTTGCATCATTCACAAGCGCACATACCCATTGGTAGCTCTGTTAATGCAGCTTGATGTACTAAGGTAGCTATTTGGGCGAGTCGGTAAACGTTATACATGATGAGAACAGCACAAGACAGGACGAAGATTGGTGTCTTGTGCTACAGGTCGCAATTTAAAATTTGCTCTCTACTAATGTGAGAAGCTCATGTGTTTCATTATCATTACTCTTCAATACATGTAGGGGATGTTCTTGACTGATTTATCATCAAGTAATTTCTTGGGCTCTTTTTTTACTGATATATCACCTTGAACTCTGTTTAATGTTTTTTTTTCCTAATTGTACCTGCTACTGGAAAAGCGATGTAGTCACAGTTGCCATTGAACCATATGCAGCAGCACATGGATGATATGACTAGAGTTTAGCACACAAATAATGTAGAAAGAGCCGCCACTGGGCAGGGCAAAAACTGGCCGAAACCCTGGGGGGGGGGGCTGGTTTGCCCCCCCCCCCCCACACACACACACTCACAAAAAACAAGTTGGTACGCCACTGACCATACATATTCCCCACAATCTATGCCCTCCCCACCTACCACCGTTTGGGAACAAGTGGATTTCTATAAGTATCTGTATTCCTGAATACTTTTTCGCCAATTTCACAGAAGTGTCTCGGGGATGCACCATTGCCTAAAGGACTATCTGTCTCAGTATTTGTATTCCCGAATACTTTTTGGAGTGTCTCTGCCCACCCCTGGTTTATAGCACGTTGATTTATTCTGTCGTTCTTATTATTTTCCAGGTACTTTGGGCATATCAACCCATCTGAAGGGCGATACAAAGGAGCAACCAGCGGCATTGCACCGAAGTTGCTAACTCTTCAAGTGCTTTGACATCTGTGAGTGTGCCATCCTTCAATTATACTATGCGTCACTAGTTGTGTGTAGTGCAGGTGAATGCAACACCATGCAGAGAGAGAAAAGGCGAGCACTAGGAAGGCATATGGGAGGGGAGGGCTAGGGGAGAGGGGGAAAGCACTAGGAATGTTAGATAGGAGGAGGTTACTCTGCATGCAAACTTGAAAGTATAAAACAGCGAGGACGAGGACGGGATGTCCTGTTCCCGTCCTCGTCCTCGCTGTTTTATACTTTCAAGTTTGCATCCATTAACCAACACGCTCGTTTTCAATTGTAAGGTTACTCTCCTCACCCGCCTTTCTAGTGCCTGCCCTTTCCCCTCGTCGGACATTGCCTTAGCGCTTTGTTCGTGCACTTCTTTTACTCGTCCTTTGTCAAATGTTTGCACTGTTTTCACGTTTGAACATTGCCTTAGCCTGTACTGCACGCAAGTAGTGACCCGGAATATAGTCACCATTGTGCAAATTATGATGCTCTGGCAGATAATAGATAACTGTGGGTAAAATTAATCTGCTCAGTGCTTGGACACGCAGCTCGCGACTTGCTTGAACACCCAGCTGCAAGCCCCCGTTTTCATAACGAGCCTTACAAATGGCATGCATTTTAATGATATCATGTCGCTAATTCATTTACGCTCGAAACGTAGCTTTGCTCTTATAACATAATCACATAGTTAATATTGTTCCGTTTTTATTTGTCAGTTGTTTAGTCTTTTTTTAGTATTTAGCACCTGCACGACAATTCCGCTGGTAGGCTGCAACCACGAGCTCTTTGCTCAAGGATGCACCTCAACTGCATGAGCTCTCGCTTGTCAGAAGCAACCACCAAAGATAAATTTATGAACTCTGGATTCTCGCCCGCAGAAAATATCACCATTAAAGTAAAAGTATTCTTTCAGACTGGTGCTATCAAGAATTCTCAGAAAAGCAAGAACTGTCGACTAAAGACATTCTTTCGAGACATGTTGAGCTTGAATATATCCTGAGTGAAGTAAGCAACGACAACAACAGTGTACTTGTTCTCTTGTCCTCTTACAAAATGCCAGTATGTTGGCGGCAGTAGAGCGCAAGGTCCCTTTAACAAATTTCTTGACCCCCCAGCCTCCCCTCCCCCGTGCCTTACATAAGCCCTTGACCTTTTGGGGGTGGGCTATCTGGCCTCTACACTCAAATGAGTTTGAGAACACTGTTTTAGATGGTCCGAAATTTTGTTAAAGGAAGCTTGCATTAGGACACTACTAATGTTGGCATTCGTTTATCTGGTTTGGCAGCTACTGAGAACAAGGTTGCTTGTGGCATTTTTCGGCTAATTGTGCGTTTTATTAGTAAAAATAAACACAGTTGCAATAAGAAACAGGCTGGCATAGTTGAAAACTGCCAAGATCAGTTGTTTAAATATACTAGAAACACATGCTTTTTTTATTAGTTTTCGGTTTGACAGCCTTGCACCTGTATCTAAAGTGGTAAACTTTCCACCCCACTATTCTTCAATGGTGTGCAAGATATTTATGAAGTTGGCTGATTTATTGGTTTTTGATAATGCTTATTAAGTAAGGTGTGGGGCCTTGACAGTGTCCTATATGTATCTAATCATGGTATACAATTACGTTTTGCTTTTCAGGAATGCTCCATGGCTCTTCTTGGTGTTCATCACCCAAGGCACAAAACTAAGTGTGAGAGATAAGACGTGCAAAAAGAAGAAAGGAAACAAGCGACGTTTCTGGCGCATGCCTTTCGTCAGACCACACAGCAAGCTGCAAGTTTAATGTGTATTTTTGTAGTATATGTTTCACCCAGTGTTTACGAGCAATAAATATGTAAGAACAGATGCCAATTTTTGTAGCTTATTTTATCAAGTATTGCATGATCCTGACAATGTTATATTCGCAGGAATGACACAAAAAAGCTCTCAATTGTATTTCAGGTTGACAGTTAGGACGTCAAAATGATGACAAACTGTATAATGAAATGACGATAAAATGTGTGATTGGCGGCTTAATTGTATTTCCGGTGGACAAATGGGACATCAAAATGGCACTAAACACCGTCATTTGACGGTTAAAAGCTTGGAAATAGAGCTGCAAATACATTTCCTGTAATTTTGATGGAAAATGTTGTAGTGTTAGTTTTTCGACTTCGCACATGTACACCTAAGAATAGGGTTTATCGGTGTTCCCAGTAAGTGAGAAGGGTGTGGAAAACGCCAATAAGTGAAGGGGTGTGGAAAAAAGGATATATGTACACCTAAGAATGGGGTGTATCAGTATTCCCAGTAAGTGAGAAACGGAATATATGTACACCTAAGAATGGGGTGTATCAGTATTCCCAGTAAGTGAGAAACGGAATATATGTACACCTAAGAATGGGGTGTATCAGTATTCCCAGTAAGTGAGAAACGGAATATATGTACACCTAAGAATGGGGTGTATCAGTATTCCCAGTAAGTGAGAAACGGAATATATGTACACCTAAGAATGGGGTGTATCAGTATTCCCAGTAAGTGAGAAACGGAATATATGTACACCTAAGAATGGGGTGTATCAGTATTCCCAGTAGGGGGAAACGGAATATATGTACACCTAAGAATGGGGTGTATCAGTATTCCCAGTGAGTGAGAAACGGAATATATGTACACCTAAGAATGGGGTGTATCAGTATTCCCAGTAAGTGAGAAACGGAATATATGTACACCTAAGAATGGGGTGTATCAGTATTCCCAGTAAGTGAGAAACGGAATATATGTACACCCCGGGGTGGGGTGTGTCATATGCACCCGCTGAGGTGCACATGTGCACCTCAAAATGAGGTGCATGTGTGCACCCCTTTTGGGGTGTCGCATATATACCCATGGGGGTGTCGTATATGGGACAAGTCACATACACCCCCCTGGGAGTAAGTACTACACCCCTTTTTTTGAGAGTGCGGTGACCGTGCGGCATGGACACGTGAGCGAGCGAGCCTTCGTTGGCGATTCAAGCGACGGCAGCCCAGCCCGGCCGTCGCCGCCGGCCGCTCAGGGACAAGCTAAGCGAGCGAGCTCGCCAGGTAGATTCTGTTCACCCCTAAGCTGACAGTGCAGCGGAAGCTACGCGCTCGCAGAACCAATCAGCTGCCTCCCTTTCATCACGTGACCCTGCTCTCAGCGCGTGGGTATGGGCGGGAGCAGTGTGATCACGTGGAGAAAGACAGACTTTAATGACTGGACCAACGAGCACGTAACTTCCACCGCACTGTCAGCTTAGGGGTGAACGGGACGCGAGAACTGCGCTCGTGTAGCGCTCGTTCGTCGCTGCTCCGTGAGGAGTCCCATTGCCCGCCGCTTAACCCCTCGACCTCCGACGTCAGGCTCCGGTGATGGAGCACTTCGGGGAGGGGTTTGCCCCTCTCCCCCTCCATCTCCGGAACAGCCGACTTTCGCGTGCGCGCAGGGTTCGTGCGTACCACCGAGCGATGAAACAAAAAAACAAAACAAAAAAGAACAGAAGCACAAACGGACAGATCCACGGAGATGGAACTCGAATTCCGAACTCTCTCATTCTATCCGTGCTACCACGTTATGTTTTTTTTTTCTTATTTACTTTCTTTGTGATCATCGTTGGCGTTGAGAAATGGCGATGATGATGGTGATCCGGTGCGTGGCGTTGCGAAAGCGGTTTTGCCGGAGAAAAGTTCGCACAGTGGTGTTAAAGAAGCTTCTTTCATTCTGGAAAATGCCGATTTCTCGACCTTCATTCCCGTGCGCCGAGAGGGCGGTGCATATGAGCATATATGTTCATATGCTTATAGTCTTATCAGTAAGAGAATCCTTATATTTGCTACTGTTGCCATCGCCCTTAATGGTTAATATATACCTGTGCAACTACATGTACCCCGTTTTAAGAATTTGTCGGAGGGCTATGAAAGTCATTAGCCGAGCGCGTGGTTTTAGAAGAGCGTTCTTGCGCAAACGAAGCGAACGCGCTTGTGCCTTCTTTAATATAACACTGCATTCAAATTGCAAGATGAAGAGCGTGCGCGGGCTTTGTGCAACCCGGCTAGTTCCTCAAAAGACCTGAGGACCGACTTAATTTTATAAATAAAGAGCAAACGTAAGCTCCACTAGACTCCGTTTCACTTCACGATTGACCGCAAAGGAAGCCATATCAAAACCAATCCATAATGTCGTGTCAGTGTCCCCTGAAGCTCCGGGAAGGGCGCAGCGATCAATGGGTGTTCGTAGTCACCTGATGCGCACACAGCGCCGGATTGGCCGGGATGATTCGTAGCGTCCCCTGTTGTCCATCGTGAGGTAAAGTTGAATATAGTCAACTATGCGGTGATCTTTATTTGCTTTCGGTAACCACGATTGTAGCCCTCTAAGCTAAGCGCAGCGCTCAATTTTTGTTTTCTTCTTTTAGGTACAGATTTGTTGATTTAAGTAACGAGGTTCCCGAATAGTCTGTCACCAAATGTCGAACTACACAGCTTTGAAGACTGCCAGAAATGTATTTATACGGCTATATATGTGAAAGCACGGTATGTATCGCTTCGGTCGTGCGCATTGTATTGCACTCGCCATCCCGTGCAGCCATGAAGGTCTGTCTTGAAGCAGCATGATGATGGGTCTAGTTCGGCGACTATACTCTGTTTGACCTTACGATGAACCAAAGAGAATGCTACGGGCCAATGAAGTCATTTCAATGCCGTGTAAGAGTCACATGATCTCTAAAAGGGCCACAGCAAAGCGCGGGGAGCGTAGTAACGTGACAAATTCACAGCGCGCTGGACTGGCTGCGACGGCTGGTAGAGTCTTCTGTGGTCCATCTCGAAACGGAGTATGTAGTGCATAGGACCGAGACAGGTCGGACGGGAAAAGAACAGAGAAGGACAGGAGGGCGCCGCACTCCTTTCGCTTCCAAGGTTGTTGCATGCTGGCGCCTGGCGCGTTTCGTCGGAATGACGCGACTAACAGCAAACTCAAGCACGCGGGCGGATGGGGGAGCGTACAACGGCAGAAAGCCGATTCCCGTGTTCACGCGTGCTCTCTGGCGTGAGAAAAAACATGTGTAGCCGGAAGCCAACAATCGATCAAACGAAGAAAAGAAACGAAGAACGATTCGACGAGAAAAAGAATGCGACCCACGGTTCTTCTTGGAAAAGGGAGACTAGTAAACAAGACGGCATGTCCGCACAACTCCCGTTCTTTGTTTCGCGGCCAGCGCATAGACCGTGTGACACGCGCGTTATGAAGGCTCGCACAAACTCAAGGTCGAAGGTCGCGCGGCCAACTTTGCGCGGACACTTCGGCGAACGTGGGATCGTGTGCGTAACAGTCACACACTCTAAGAAAACAGTTTTCTGAATTCACTTTCCAGTCGAACGTGGAGAGAGCCAATCACGGCGCAGATTTTCAGCGAATGACGATGCTCAGAGTGCGATTAGATCTGAAAGTGGCGATGTACGCAGGGACAAGGAACGAGTGAAATGTCATGTTCATTGTCCCCACGCGCAACGCATTATTTTTATTTATTATTGTTTGTCTAATTGTATTTTAAGGATTGTCATTCGGTGGGCCTCTACCTCGTTGAACTGTGACAAGCCACCCACGGCGTTTCTTGTACTTTCGGTGATTGAAATCGGCATTTTAAGACTTTTTGAGATAGTGGCGCATGGACTCTGTCGGTCACCTCACTTCGCCACTATATGTTCGAACCAGATGACATCTCTTTGCTCATGTTTGTTACTGACACGGGCTTTTTTGTATAGACTTATCATCGCCAAACACAGCTGGGCCGGCATTTCTGGCAATGCGTGGAAAACTAATGTACAACCGGGTGGCTCTGTATATACTGCCTGTCGGTGTCACGAGGCGTGGTCAAGAACCGCCGCCGAGGCCTGGCAGAGAAGTCTCGCTACACAACTGACCCCACTCTCCCTCACAAATCGAAATCGTTTTATATGTCCCGAGATTCACGTCACTCACTCCTAAATAGCGTACACCGCATTGACTAGATATTGTATCTAAAGCAATGAACTCTTGCCTCCTCCGAGTGACTGTGTACACGGTTTTTTTTTTTTTTAGGCTGTTAATAAGTTGATCAGATTCTTGGTGATGCATCTCTGCCGGGCTGCATTTTGCATGAAGAAGCCGCCGGGGAAAAAGGGAAAGAGAGGAGGGAGAGAGAGATTGAGAGAAGTAACAGATGTTGCGTAACTGCAGGAATTGGTAGTCTTAATATTCACCCCGGCTACTTCATAAAGCAAAAGAAAGAGAGAGAGAGAAGGGGGTGTAATTCTATGCTGATTGAAGGTATATAACTGCATCCGTAGCTTCTATGACAAGGGAAGAAACCCAGGGAATGCCTTATTATATTCACGCTTAAGTAAAGCGCTTAAGTAAACCTACCGACTCCCATCAAGGGCCGACGCGATAATTTCGGAGTTTGCGCAATCGAACTCGCCATCAGCGACCACCTGCATCGCGAGCTTACCGAAGAACATCTGAGCGCGGCCCGACATTGTCTCTCATCTCCCGTCCCAGACGCGCGTGCGGGTGCTCGAAGAGTGAGTGAATGAAAGCGAGCGCCCCGCTCGCCGCTATAAATAACGCCGCGTCGACCTTTGCGGAGCACCTGAAGCAGGGTTTATAGACGGGCCCGTCGGCGCAGGTCGCCCCTCGCAAACAATGCACTCCCGCTGTGTTATTGCGCGACCGGCCCGTTGTTTCACCGCCGATCCTTGTTTATCCCGGACTGAGACAAAAACAAAATAATAACAAACCCGCCACGACTTTCGTCAGAGCCTCTGCGGTGATGTAGATTACGTAAAAAGTGCCTCGTGTAGTTTATTTCTTCTGTTTTTTTCGTGTAGGAACACAAGATGTGTGTGCTTAGAGCGTGTGTAGAGAATACCGAGAGACTGTTGTTGTCATTGTTGTTGTGCTTGTTATTTAATCAGTAGAGCGGTTAAAAGGGGCGCTCGTAAGTCGCATCGTAACCAGAAAGACAACATTGTTGGATGATTCGGGCTCTTTCTATATCCGGCGTTGTGAGAACCAGTTTTCGGCATTGGGGATTGAACGGCGTTATAGACGGATTTATACGCGATAAGTTGGTGCCGGGAAACGTTGCCTATGCGGAAAACAAGTTGTCTGCTTTTGCGCATGAGTTGTGGTGACGTCAGAACGACGCTGAGCTCTGATTGGCTCTGATTGGTGGGTAGACCTCATTGCTAGGTGCCTTGAGGTCTACCCACTATGTTTTCGAACAGCCAATAAGAGCTCGGCGTTGTGACATCATCGCAACCCCTGTGCATGAAGCAGACGAAATTAAGCTCCGCGTAGACCTTTCCTGTTTACCCTCGTCCCCCAGCCACGTAGTTCATACATCCAGTATAAACGACAAAAAAGTAGCAAAAAAAAACGCCAAACATTATAACTTGGATTGAGTAAAATAACATAGGACAGGCAAAACAAAAATGACCCCAGCGAATAACGATGCTCAGAATACGATATAGATCTGAAAGTGGCGATGTGCCCAGCAGGAACAGAGGACCGGGTGGAACTTCATGCCCATTGTCCCAGCACGCACAGTATCTGTTTTCAGTGTTTGCCTAATTGTATTCTTGTTGCGTGGCGAGGGAAAAGCGATGTTTTCTCCCGTACGGCGAGTTTCAGAATTCAAGATGGCGACGACTATATGGGAAAGGTCTATGGCCACTGGCTTGAGACTCATTGAAAGTTTAAAAAAAGCTTGGGAAGCGCTACAGAACTCATGAGGTCGTAAATGCGTGAGAATAGCAAGATGAAATAAAGAAAAGTTCTGAAGGCGGCTATAATCTCGGACAATTGAAAGGATTACGTTTATTATCAATTATGGGAACGGTAAACAAAATAACCTACGTGGATGTCCATTACAACACGTGTGTCAACTTTCAACACACGGTGTCCTCTTTCATTCTGCCTCCATGCTGGGTTATTTCTTTCCTGCAGTCTGGCTTTCTCCTAATCTACAGCGTTATTTCCAGCCGAACAGACCATTTCCTCGGTTCCGAACCGAGAGATCCAGCGAATCAAGAGATCCAACAACTCGGAAGATCCATTATTGCAGCTCTTGACTCGTTGGATCTCTTAACTCAATAGACCTCCCAGATCGTTGGATCTCTGGACTAGGTTGTGGTCACGATCTGAAGAAACAGACGTGTTGTGGTCACGTTCTGATGAGACATACATCTTTGGTTAGTACAGCACCTCTCTCTCGTTTACAACAGGCACATGGTTCACGTTGTCACCGCGCTTCTCTGTCTTTTTTTAATGTTTGGAACTTTTGCTAGGAGACGACGGATGTGCTGTTCGGGAATCCGGCCGCCGCGGGGAAGGGGGAGATGTGAGCTTCGGGGTCCGACCGTCTGGGGGTGCCTAACGGAAGGCAGACATCGGCCGGTTTATGTGTCCGTACAGTTGGACTATTGAGAAGTTTGTCATTGTCAAGCCGATGGTGTCTTCGGATTATGTACGTATGAGCGCCTTTATCGGGGCTGGGGAACGTGGTCGCCCTATCTGCGGCCACTGACGGTTCGGTCGGGTGTCGCACATCTGCGCGGACATCTGAAAATGGTCGTGGCCCTGTCCACTTTGAGATGGCGACGCGAGTTTTTTGCCATATATGAGCGTAGGGTACTTACCAGGACGGCCACCCAGGAGTGAGAAGAACGTGACATAGGAGAAACACGAGGTGCTTGAGGAAGAGAGGGAGAGTGAGAGAGGCCTTCGGCCGATAGGGTTTGAAAATGAAAGACGGAGGCGTTGGGAGAGAGAGAGGAGACTTGGAGCCGAAGAGTCACTCCAGGGAGGAATTTCAGACGAAGTTTTTGAGCGGGACAATGAGTAGAGAGAGTCGAGCGGCATATCTTCATAGAAAAGCATAATGAGTTTGAGTAGGGGAGTTGGAAGTGTGATTTCGAGCGAGTAACACCGCGAGAGATGTTGAGATTTCACGAACTGAGTTTGAGTTGAGAACCGATGAGATATTCTCAGGGCAGAAGCCTTATAACTTATGAGAATAAAGAGTGTTTTGATATGTCTGTAGTATATATATATATATATATATATATATATATATATATATATATATATATATATATATATATATATATATATATATATATATATATACACGTCTAAGTTATTGTATCAGCCTTCATCACTGCAAGAAAAAACGAACACCCTGGATCTGCTCAACGGGCATCGCGACAGCTACAAAAGAATCTTCATACAACGAGTCAACGACGATACTACAAGTGTATCATTATAGTCATTATAGATAACCAGTCAAGAAATCCAGCAAGTCAAAATATCAAATATTTAACCTATTGACTCGTTGGATCTCTTGACTCATAAGGACCTCTGAATTCGTTCGACCTTTTGACCTCTATCAGAACTCTTGACTGTTGGATCTTGACATTGGATCTTTCTTCCCGCGTCGCTATCTTATCGTTCGCCGTAACATCGTACCTCGACTGCAGAACATAAAACCACTCTTCCGTTTACCTCCGAGTTGAGTTAAAAATGGCGGCCGCCGCACATACATATGCAGAAAAAAATTATGCCGCCGCCCCGGGGATGGAGGGGGAAGGGGGCAAAGAACACTCTACAATGGACCGCAGTAGACGCTATGAGCCATCCCAGCCAATCAAACGCCGTGAACGCATCGCGTGACTATGGACCCCGTCCATTGCTGCACCCTCCCCTAGGCCACGTGACACTGCACACGGCACTGGATTGGCTCAGGTGGCTCGTAGCACCCTCCGCGGTCCGTCATAAGGCGAAATGGAGTATGGAGGCCCCGAGGCCCGTTCGCGGTCGACTCGAGACTGTCGCAAACAAGGGGCTTCGTCCCGCCGAGACAAGCAGACGTCAATCACACGTCTTGTGCCTCCGCGGCAACAACCGAGGCAGCGTCGGTGCTTCGCGCATGCGTCGCGTCACAGTTCGCCGCCGTCCCTTTTTAATTGCCGTCGGAGTTTCTGCCTGACACACGTGTACGCATAGTACACGGGGACGGTGCAAGTACATAAGAATGGAAGGAGCATGCCGATGCTATATAACACCAAATTGCAGAGTTGTTGATTTAGTTTCTGTGTTAGGAAATTGGCTGTACAGTCATACATGACACTGAAGAATCTGTAAGGCAAAAAAAAATTGTCAATATTTTTTAAAATTATTTGGTGGTTGTTTTGTTCGATTACTCCAGCGCAAGGCGTTTATAATCGCAAAAGGCAACGGGTTGCAGCGAGGCGCATAGCCAGGATTTTGGTTGGGGGAGGGGGGGGGGGCGCTTATCAGAAAATGCTTATAAGCGCCCAGGAGGTCCCAGTAAGATAAAAGATTTAGGGGGAGGGGGGGCGCTCATCACAAAATGCTGTATGAAGACGAGGGGGGTGAGGAGGTCCCAGTAAGATAAAAGATTTAGGAGGGGGAGATGGTGGCCGGGCCCCATGGGCCTCCGGCCTGGCTATGAGCCTGGTTGCAGCACCCCCTTAACTTAGAACTTCATTTTTCTTTTCCTGTGACGGTTTAGAGACACTGTTTCTTGCAATGAACAGAGTCAAGTAATTTTTGTCTAGTGACGTTTTGTGCAAGTAATATTTACAAATGTTTCGGTTTTTTTTTTCCTTCTGTGGAATGTGTCATATCATGCCGACTGCTGCAGTCTCATAAACCACCAGATTCACAAATCAGTGATTCAGTGAATCAAACAGTTTTATGTCGCCACAAGGAAGGATACGCTAAAAATTTGACAGTATAACATTGACCCCCTCTACCTCTCCCAATTACTACTCATTGAAATGATAGAAACAATCAAAATAAGAAAGGAATTTCTCTGTCCATAGTTGAGCCATCTGTTTCGACCGTTTGCACGTCGTATTTCTAACTCCACGAACAGCAAGAAAGGTAACGAATTACTACGGGTTTAAAGTAACTCGTTGTTTTTTTAAACGCAAATAATTTATAACGTGCCTAGTTACTACTGAAAGAAATTGAGTAACAGATATATATATATATATATATATATATATATATATATATATATATATATATATATATATATATGTAATAACGTTAACATGTCTGCAGCTATATCATGCGCTGTGAAGGTGAAATCATAATAAAGACGTAAAATAATCAGCCAATAATATGTAGAATTTATGATGCCGTAACAGCAACGTAACTTAACCTAATATTACTATAAGAAAAAGCCTTAAGCACAAAACAAACAAAAGACACTCACATGTGGGAACAACAAAAACATATACTGTATAGGAAGACAAAATGCTCCTCTTCCCCGACACACAGTAAACAAGGACCTTCGGATGATACAAGTCTACATTACACATCTAGATATTTTGCCAATTAAGCCTTAGAACTAGAAATAAACCACACTGTTAAAAAAGAAAAAGAAAAACGGTGGTAAGCGCAACATTAGGGCATATGTGTTGTTCAGCTGCTACCACACCCATGAAAGTCATCCACTCAAGATAGACGTCGCTTTGAAATTGTAGCTCAGTGCAAACACTTTATAACGTAAAGATATCGACTATTTCGAAATGAACGGGAATAGAACACAAAGCTATCCTGGTAAGTTCGCTCGCCATGGTCGCATCATATATGTTCGCGACGCCTGACGTTCAGAAAAGGAAGCAGTAGAAAGCGTGTTCGGAAACACGTGCTGAAAATCAGCAATGCTCGTTGCTCCCTAAACGACAAACAAGAATTTAAAAAAAAACTCAATTAATTTGCAGACGCTAAGAGTAACGACCTAAGAATAAATCACTCCGGGGGCTCGCTGGCAGACACGGAGAAGACGTTTTTCATCTCCGCTCGGTTTACTATACGCGAGGTTTGCACATGGAATACCAATAACCACCCATCTCTGTTCCAGCCAGCAAGACAATTGTTTCCTCCTGCTTTTTTTATTTTTTGCTGCGCGTACGGTCATGTTTTTTTACACTATGAACGATCTGTATTTGCTTCCACGGTAACGAACTACCCCATTTCCAATTACGATCGTCGACCGATAAATAGATGGTCAACTTTTAACTACATCCTAACTGCCAACAAAAAAAGCAAATCACTCCGATATTCGGAATATCATTTCGGTTTCAATCACAGATTAGTATTACCTCCTGTGAGCTATAGATGAATCATTTATTTTTTCTCGAAGATGCTTGATTTACGGTATATACAAACTGATTACAGAAACAGGTGATTAACACCGGATTAGAAAAATTCTAGTTTGCGTTTATCTATATTCACCAACAGCAAAACAAAACAAAACAAACTATCGCAGGACGTAGAGTCTTTAGCCTCTCATATACAAGTGTCTGCTGTGTTCCATGGGCGCCGCCTTGATTGTTTATGCTGACACAATAAGGGTGGCTACAATGTTTGCAAAACTCCAATTTTTTTATTTATTTTTGCACATAATGTAATGCAAGAACGTCAGAAATGCATAACCACAAAGCTCCAAGAATAACACCGATGCCAAAAGTGCCAAGCAAATATATTGTTTTATGCGCAGCCCCTTTCTTTAGAAGAGCCTGCGTTTGAGATTATTATTTCCCATTTTTTTATCGCTAGGGCTAGGATTTGGGACACTGGTTTTATAATCACAACATGGCCAAGGAGATGTCGGCATGTGGTTATAAGAACGCAGATGAACAAATCACAAAGTACTATACTTTGTTTCAGCTTCCGTCCGAGCGCAGCCAAAGGCTGAAGGACGGTTCGCAACTTCGAGAAGACCGTTCCTACGCACCATAAAGTAGCCCGCTAAACGTTTTTCTTTTTTAATAACTGTTTTGTGCGTATACATTGCACAATAATCCAGATGTGTACCGCTGAGAACGATTTGCAACAAAAGGAATTAAATATCTGAAGTTTATGTTTTTATTAATATATGTAAACGCATGTGGTTTGGTGAAAACACGTACGTCCCCTGGCAACACGGCTGCAGCGCTCGGTTTTTCTATGTGATTTCGTTCCCGTAATGGCCGAATCATGTGCTTCGCTGCTTTCCTCACCGAGTCGCTTCAAAACTTCCTTTCGCAAAGGCACGTTTGGGGGTCAGGCGCGAGAGGTCGTGATGAATGTCTACTTTCAAATTCGGCAGGCGACTCCGGCCGTGTCGCGCGACTGCGTTGTAAACAAGAAAAGCGTCCGGGCCACTACAATTCACTGATACGCGGCGAAATCAGGGCACCCCTTTACCGGCCGGTCACATTAAACGCCGAGAAGGAGGTGGAAAGGACTGCGCCTCGAGCCCTGGTATATCCAGACAATACAAGGAAACATCAACGGCCCGGTCATTTTGCACCTTGCAATGTGTACTTACATCTCGAAACTATGCCGAAATGCCGAACAGGTAGAAAGCTCGGACACAGGCGCCAGCGGCCAGCCTACGTACTGACATCCCCTGTGACTAAATTTCAGAACGTGAAAGGGCACTTTTTAAACCTGTAGCAGACGATACCTTTGATACACCCGTAGCAGACGAAATATTCGGCGAGTGTGGGCGGCCAGCGGCGCAGCGGAGTGATACAAAAGTGCAGGCGAGATCGCGTGACCTATATATAATGCCGGCGCGTGATTGGCTCCGGCCACACGTAGCTTTGGCTGCGCTCGGACGGAAGCTGAAACGAAGTATAAGATACGTTAACTGTGTTCGCATCTTTCAGCGATGGTGGTGCCGCGGAGTGAGAATCAGGCTCCCTAGCTCCTGGATGATCGGCTTCCGAATGAAGGTGCTTGCTTATTCCTTCCTGACGTGGAAGTGTCAGGTACGCGGCTCTTACTTCGCTCTCATTTCACAAAATTCGAATTAGTCACGCGTCGCAGACCCAACCCCGTACGGCTGTTCTACGACGATCATCCTGATGGCAGCCGTTTTGAGAGGAATTAGTGCGCCCCCTATAGGCCGTCAAAGTTGCGAATTAATAACGTCCTGCCTTTTTGAAGCTGTCGGGGACCATAGTCTGTACAGCCTTAGAATCACTGCGTGTTTTTTTGTCACGTTCTGCTTTTGACATATATAGTGACAGTATGCTATCCGAACATTCTTACAAACCAGAACCAAATTTCTTTACAGCGAAGGCTATCCATCAACACAATGGCGTAATATAAAGCGCATACAGCTCGCTCTGAAGCATACCTACCCCATTATAGACGAAGTCCTCCACCCCCCTTCCACCCCCCCCCCTTTCTAGTTGATAATGATTTACCAGTTTGCTATTTATCTTCGCAGGACGGCAGCAGCGCAAGTAGAACAACCCACTCTCGTGGGGGTAGCCCCGTGCCATAAACACTACTGCCAAACTACTGATTCGACCTTCGATAAGCGTGGCTCGTTAAAAAACAATCGTCGTTATCGCGCGGCCGCGCGCGCGACCCCCTGTATACCGAATGAGCGGCTCGGTTAGTCGATCCGAAAAACAGCCGGCAGTAATTTATATTTACACCCCATTGCCTCTTTCGGCGCGTCGTTACCGGTCAAAGCTGCAAATATATGTCTAAAATAAGAGAAGCAAAGCCGCATGTGGCGTCGCTAACGGTGTATGCCCGAGTTGATCGCCATCGCAGTTTCGCTTTCGCGCTGGTTTCAAATACGAGGTGGTGATGATGATAATTGCGATGGTGTCTGCGGGTCACGTGCGCCACCACGAGCGCCATCTGTGAGAGCCATGTAGCATTAGCGTCAGGGGTTCGGTGGTGCGCTGTTAATAAACTCGATTCGGTTATCTGCGAATACTCGAGCACAGTAGCGGCTCCCTTGGAAATTTAACTCTGTGTTTGTTAGAACCAGGCCAATAGCACCTTTCACAATAGCAAACCTTGCATCATATAACTTTTTTTATGTGAGATGCATTTTTCGCTAGATTTAGCGGAAAATTCCGCTAAATTCAGCTTTCCTAGGTTTGCCGGGCAAATGTATGTCACGTGACACGCAATTCCCTCAACCCGTCCCTCTCCCCCTTCCCCTCTCTTTCTTACCCCCCCCCCCCAACTCGTCGCAACGCCTCCTAGATAATCCTACAGTTCGTGCTCCTCTCCAGCGGTCCGCTCCACTAAAGTGGAAAGAGGGGGAAGAGTTTCCCCTGAACTCTTAACCTGTCACCAACAGGTGATGTTGTTCCTAGTGTGTCCTCCCCATTCCTCTCACACTCCCTCCCTCCCCACCTACCTCCCCTTAGTTCTCCTTCCTTCCCCATTCCCGCTCTCCCCATCCTTCTCCCATTTTCCTACGGAGCACTTTTCCCTCCCTCCCCATTCTTGGTCATGTGAAACATTAATTTAGTTTTCCCGCTAAATTTAGCGGGGAAGTATATATTACCACCCCAAATTAAGTTCATCCCATTCTAACGTTTTTCTCGCTGATAAAGGGCAGTCAACACCATTGCGACATATGCGAATGTCAACTGACGCAATAAGGCTATCCAGTCGTGCTTCTCGCTGCATGTGTGCGCTCGTTTCCGTAAAGCCGACCCGCATGTAAGCGATTTAGCGTGCAACGAGACGAGCGACGGCGACAACGACGAGAGTCAGCGAAGAGCGCCTGAGATTTTTCACTGTCGCCCGTCGCGTCGCTCGGTTTTTGGGTTTCTAGAAAACGTCGCTCACCGTCTTGGTCGCTTGCACCGTAGCTTCCATGCGGTTTGACTCGTCGCGCGACTGACCGAGCGACAGCGAAGCGGGTCCCCATCGCTTGTCTCGTTGCTCGCCAAATCGCTTGCATGCGGTTTACACTTAATATCGAGGCGCCTATGGTTCAATGCTGCGTGCATGGAAATTAATTGAGTATAAACCGCATGTAAGCGATTTGGGGAGCGACGAGATAAGCGACGGTGTCCCGCTTCGCTGTCGCTTGGTCAGTCGCGCGTCGAGGCAAACCGCATGGAAGCGACGGAGCAAGCGACCAAGACGGTGAGCGACGTTTTCTAGAAATCCCAAAACCGAGCGATGTGACGGGCGACACTGAGAAATCTCCGTCGCTCGTCTCGTCGCCCCTCTAAATCGCTTACATGCGGGTCGGCTTTACGGAAACGAGCGCGAACATGCAGCGAGAAGCACGACTGCGATAGCCTTACTGCGTCAGTTGAAATTTACATATGTCACAATAGTGTTGACTGCCTTTTATAAGCGACAAAAACGTAATGAGATGAACTTACATGGTCAATTGAAGCCTCGTCTTGTATCGTCGATCCATTCGCTGTCCGATTCCATTTCATAAATAAGAAAATACAAGAGCTATGTCAAAATATAAATATCAAATGATTAAATGAAAGTCCTAAATATCGAAAAGACCTATAGAAAATACAAGATTTCAACGCGGAAAGCAAAAGAACACGAAAACGAAGCTCCGGTAGTGGCCTGTGCAGCACACACCGCGGAGCAACGACGAGAAACTGAAGGTCGGCTATGGCGGCCCGGAAAGCGCGCGAAGGGCGCGCCGACTGGTGGCAGCTCGAGTAACTGACTCGCTGAAAGCGTCTATAGGACTTTGAAGGAAAATGTCTCTGCCAATTTTTTTATTATGTAAAACGCAGTCACTTTGACGCCAATGGTTTTGGTGACAGTACGTAGCTCTTTTTGCATTTTAACCAGCTATTAGACAGTTTTATTGGACCGTACGCTAAAGCTTTGCGCACGCAAAGAAATTGCGGATCGGGAGTGTGCACGCGCAGAACGCAATAGAA
Organism: Ixodes ricinus; assembly: GCA_037355805.1. Taxonomy (NCBI): domain Eukaryota; kingdom Metazoa; phylum Arthropoda; class Arachnida; order Ixodida; family Ixodidae; genus Ixodes; species Ixodes ricinus. The sequence goes on from JAZHYW010015182.1 coordinate 24,058, forward strand.
GGGCTAGCGTATTGCGTACGCACGCAAGGCTGGAGATTTCGCGCTGCGGGCTAGCGGGATTTGCGGGAAGCTATCGAGAGATCTCGGGCCCGGCGAGAGCACCAGTTTCAAGATGGCGGCTACTTCGAAACACGCAGCAAGGACGACGTGGTGTTCGCGAAGTTCAGGGTTACGTGAAATTGCGTGGTGTTCAGCTTGGAAATTCTCTCCGGGACCTACGGCGGTCGAGTAAAATCGCCGTGCAGCTGAGGGAGTGCACAGTGAAAATGGTCGCCGCTCGCAACGCGCGCGAACACTGCGATCTGCTCAACGCTAAGCCTCTCCGCGCAGTCCATCGCCGACGGACGAACGAGTCTTAAAAAAATCACCCAAGTTCTCGCTGTGCACTGGACATGAGTAGGTGATAGATTTCTTCTCGCGATAGCATAGATGAAAGGTGCCGTTTCCACGGGATGATTGACGGAGGCTTCGTGATAGGATTTGGCTACGCACTCGTACTCGTAGCCTCGAGCCGTACCCCGCAGAAAAGCGCGCTTGAGCAGGCGTCTGCGGCTTGGTTTACTTTGAAATATTGAAATAAAATTATTAGAAACGTTTTCATTTTCAATACTTCTTTTGAAGAGCACGGGGGGCGCTCTAAGGACGCGGAATTTTACGGCTCTGGTAAATTTAACCAAGATCATGCGAGGTGTTCACTCGACAACGTATACCGCACAACTCAAATCGGTCGGAGCAGGTCGTTTCTAACGTACGCTATACTATTGCGTATTGCGTAGCAATGCTGTCCTAAAACTGTATATTAGTAGATTTCGACGAAAACTAGAAAACAGAAATATGAAATAAAAAGGTCCTTCGCGCAGAAATCGCCCGACCTTATTTACAAAATAAAAACCCGTTAAAAAAAAAGAAGGAACGTGCCAAAAAGAAAAAGCGAAGAAAACTTGATTTTTGAACGGAATTTCATTGCGGTCTAATAATACGACACGGCGGCATCGACGCGTATATTCCGCTTCCGCATTCTACGCGTGCGTGACACTAAAGGTGCGGCGCCATCGAGTCACGACTATACTCTGTTTCATACTTAGTGTGCAACGCTGTCAAAGTTACTGGCGCGAGCACGGGGCTTTAACTCGTTGATCATTTGCACGCGCTCTCGCGCAAACAAAACCACAGATGAAGACACGCGCTCGCGCCAGTAGCTTTGACAGCGTTGCACGCTAAGCATGAAACAGAGTATAGGCGCCGAGAAACTGAGAGAGACAGTGGCGGATCCAAGGGGGGGGGGGGCGACGGGGGCAGCCGTCCCCTCCAAACAAAGTCGACCCCCTCTCTCCCTTCTTCTCGGAGGTCAATTAGACATGGGTGGACATGGGAAAATTTTTAAGGATACTATTCTCCCATTCTTTCGTGTGCACGGGGGTGCACAAGAAAGAATGGGAGAATAGTATCCTTAGAAATTTTCCGCCCTCCCCCCCCTCCCCAAAACGGAGTTCTGGATCCGCCCCTGGAGAGAGAAAGGAGGAGACCAGAGCGCGCGGTGACGTCAGAACGTCGAGCTCTGATTGGAGCGATTAGTGGGTACACCTGAAGCTGGCAGCAGCCTTTGTCTTTTAAGCGAAAAAAAAACGCAGTCACTAACATGACAACGCGAATAATGTGTGCACGTTAAACTTCGCGCTCAATGTCACTTCGCATCCTTCATTTAGTTACACAGAGACGCTTTTCGGTCTATCGACCAACACACTGTTTAGGAACAAGCCCACGTTTGAACAGACCGGGTGGCGGGCATTGCGCCTGAGCAGAAACCAGATTCGCCTGAGGCGAAGCATCTGCGCATGCGCCGTGCCGAGAGCAGCGCCACCGCATGTGGAGTGACGTCAGGGGGTGGAGTTTGGTCTAAGTGCAAACCAGTTATAACGATACCACATATAACGATATACTGCTTATAACGATCAGTTTTTATATAGTTTCTAGACTGGAAACGACCAGTTTTTAACGTCCAGATACAACGATAATCTGTCATAGCGATTGTATTTTCGGGTAATTTCATTATCGTTATAAGTGGATTGCACTTATATAGTCGTTCGCCGAGCTGTCTCATTAGACAGCATCAATCGGAAAATTGCGGAAAATCAGACGCTTGTTATAGATTCAGTCGCTTTCTGTTATCAGACTGTACTGGAGCCCGATTGACCGCCAAATTGATAATGATACCACCGGAGCCAGTCGCGAATTGAATCTTTGAAATAATTCTCGCCGATACGGGCAAACAAAGACGAGCCAAAATATACCGAGCTACAAGTTGCGCGCAAAGAAATGCGGTAAATGTTGCGAGGAACGGAGAAAGAGAAATAAAACAAAAGATATCGATTGAATAAATTTGTATGTAATAAGTGGAGCAAATAAATCGATCTAATACCCATTTGCGGACAACTTGACAGGATCGGAATATACACGTTTACACGCGCCCTGCAATATATATCCTTCGGGTGAAATTATTCGAAGTAAGAGAGTTTGCACAGTTGCGCACCATTAAGAATGCCAAATGGGACCGAGCGTAAAAATAAATTGTGTAAAAGCCAACTTTTGTGTAGTCTGAAGGTCGGAGCAGAAGATCGTGGCGATCGCTGGAAGCAAGACAGTATCAAGTGCGGCAGCTGCATTGCGTCGGTTTTATTTTATGTGATCTCTTCCGGGCACAGGGGGAACGGATATCACTTATGGCGAGCATATATACATCATCGGACGTGTACTATACGTTCGCTGACAACGGTCGATCCCACTTTATAATATTGGTATGGGTAATTTAATATATGATACACTAAAATGCTAACGGCGATATGTGGTTTGTTAGTCATTAAGTATTCGAACTTGTGTATAGTATGTTGGCTAAAGATCTAACGAATTATCAGTAAATTAGGATCAAACGTGCTACCATCAGATAAATGTCTAACGCACTACGAAGAGACAGATCTAACCCGCGTTACCACTCGATGAATACATGTGGTGTTGCCGTGGGATAAATATCTTACCCGTTACTATTAGAGGAATATTTAATGCGTTGCCATTAGATAAAAATTAAACGCGCTGTCACTAGATAAAGATATAAGGCGTTACTATTAGATACAGAGCTAACCCGTTACTTTCGTTAGTTCAAACAGTCATTTCGCAGGGACACATCCGCAGACTTTATATTCTAAACGGGATTCTTCAAGGTGGGAGTTCTCTGACCAGGGTTCGGATTCCGTTTTTAGGAAGCTAGGAGTGCGCGATGGTGGGTAAAAGAGGAAAAGGGAAGAGGGGAAAGCGAAAGCGAGGGGAGCTCCTGCGGCTGTCAGTCGATGTCGACGACGGTCCGCGCCGGCGAAAACGACGCCTCTTTGCTTATTTTTAGCAGTCAATCCCGGTGAATGGAAAAGGGGAAAGCCGAAAAAAGGATTTACTAAAGCGGCGGAGTGGAGGATGGGAGGAGCAGGTTCGAGGGAAAGCCTTTCCGGGTTGGGGAAGAGGAAATAACCGTTTTGGAGAAGGATGGGAGGAAAAAAAGTGAAAGGGAGGAGCGCCGTTTCCCGTGACAACCGTTCTCCCGTCCTCCACACGCCACGAACCACGGAGTCTGCGTGTTGTACACTGTGTACACTCGGCGTGTACATAGGTCTTACTTTACACGAGTGCGCATGTGCACATGGTCATCGGCGGCTTAAGAAGCGCGGGGCGAGACTTATTATGGTAACGCCTTCTTCGCGCTTTGTGATTGGTTCTCCGGCGTTTTTGATCCGCCAACGCCCTAACCTGATTGGCTATGGAGTGATAATAAGATTCTCCGACCTCGCGGCCGCGTCCTACCTTTCCGAATAATCCAAAATTCGGCAAAATAATAATCACGGGTGCGGGAGTTTGGGATATTTCAAATGGAAGACAAAAAGGCTAAATATTGTGTTTTGGTGAAATTATACGCAGAGCAAGTCGTCTGCTCCTGGCGCAGGGGGTCGCGGTGACGTCAGAGCGACTCTGAGCTCTGATTGGTTTTGATTGGAAGGATAATTGGCAGACCTCCATGCTAAATGCTTTGAGGTCTACCCACTATATTATTTTTTTTCAATAGGCCAATAAGAGTTTGGCATTCTGAGATCATCGCAACCCCTGTACAAGATGCAGACGAACTTGCGCTCAGCATTGTCTGCTATCTAATATGAAAAGAAATGTGAAAACCATCTCCTGCTCATCTACACACACGTGGGTGTGGACGCTCTAAAAGTCGCAACCCCTGTGACGATCCGTCAACATTTCCTAATTGGCCACCTCTCTTTCCATGCTGGGGCACCAAATCAGAAACAAGGAAGCGGTTTGTAGTGCAGTTCTCGAAAAGACGTTGCTTAAAACGTTCCGTTTTATTTTACATGATTGTTTGAAGCTTCCAGCCTACTTTCTTCCACGATTTAAGATAAAATCGCGCTTCGCGTCTCTTTCTCGAGAACGAACAAAATCGATGACATCGGCAAGCACATCGCAGCCACGCAAACAACTCTAAGAAAGGGGCCACAACAAAACAAGAACAAAAACACGTTCGCATCGCACAAGAGCACACACAAAAAAAACCTGCAATACTTGGAATTGTTTATGGCCCTTTTCCATGACTCTACACAGATATACTTCTTCTTGACTTCGCCATTACAATTTAGCGAGAACCATACGTCTTACTTGTCATACCCGCTATCGGCATTCCCCGTCTCTGCGCCTCAGTGACGAATGGAATACCAGTATCCCCGCAAACCCGCGAGCCGAAAGCGCACGGTAGTGCGCACGCGAACATACTCAAGCAGCGCGTTAAAGCCACCGCGAGGAACTCTTATCAGCACACTTATCGAAGCGACGAGCATCTCGAGCCCGCTTCTATCCTTACATCTCGAAGACACTGCAAACCCACGGCGCACCAACCATAAGGCCAAACTCAACGCACGAGCGAACACCCGCATTTGGTCTGCGAAGGCATATATCTCTCCACAAGCCCCCGGATATATGTCTGTATTCGATGGCAAAAAGTCAGACAGCCCATGCTTCTTTATTATTTTTTTTTCATATTGAGGGAAAGGGGGAGAGGGGGTGGGTTCCACTATCGACCCTATAGACGAATTCGATGTCGCGATAAACGCGGTACCCCGACACAAAAGCACCATCGAGAGCGCGGCTCGCCGCCGTCGGGAGTGTTGCGCGGTGGCACGTGCGCTGTACTTGGTTGGTCGGTAGTTTGCGCGGTCGCGTCGCTTATCGCGTCGCGTATCGCACGAATACCTTTGCGACTTTCGCGGAGTGCTCCACACACACGTGCGCGCGACAAGTCGGTGCTGTGTACACGCGGACACGGGGGTCCCTTCGCTGGTTTTTCGGGGGGGGAGGGGGGGGGGGGCAACTTCACGCCGTGACGTATAGTAGAAGCGAGGCCAGCCACGCTGTGCGCGCCGGCCAACGGATGGAGGACCCGGACGTTCCACCGACGAAGCCCTTTTAGTTTTTTTTTTTGTTCTTTCTGCTGCAGTTGTGTTGGTGCGGTGCATCGGGAGCCAAAATCTCGCTTTGGATCGATATCGCTGGCTGCTCTCCGCTGGTTGGGTGGATTGGGGGAACGCCTGATCTCGGTGTTTCTTCTGTTATGTTTCGTTAGAGGTTTTTGTTGTTGTTCGCTTTCGTTCTTGAACGGTGCTGCTGGTCCTGGCGGCGTCGTATACGGAGCTAGGTGCGAGCGTATGTTGGGCGAAGCTGGGAATGACGACTTAGCATAATGCGATGCGCGTTTGAGATAAGAAGGGCGGTTCGCTTTTTATCTCCGGATTTCTTCTTTTATTATTATCGCTTCTTTTAGTCGTCGCGTTCGAGCGTGCCTTCGCCGTCGGACCGTTTACGTGTCGCTGCTGCCGGTATCGGCGAGAGCCGTGTTGTTATTTTTTTGTTTACGTTTTTTTACGGGATGAAAAGTTGCCTTTGACACAAAGCGTTCCAGTTTCGGTGTGAAAGCGTCGTGCGTGCGTGCGCGCGCCGTTCGGGTGGAGAGGAGGCGAACTCCATTAAGGAATACGAGAGGAGCAAAAAGGTCGCGGGTTCGGCGAAGATGGAGGAGGTACAAGAGCTCGACCCAGGTCTTTCGCTCGATGATTTATGTCGGGATTCGCAGAATCTTTTTTCCGTATCCTCTTCAGATCTCCCAAAGGAAAAGAGTATTTTGTGGACGGCAATTCGTTCGTGTATTATTGCGTTCCGGTCAGTTGACAATAATGTCTCAGATTTACCCGATGTTGAACGAAAACAGGTAAGGAATTAACCAGATGCAGGAGATTACGGAAAATATTTTGATTACTTTTATTTTCCTTTTTTTTTCGCGTGTACTATATCAAGACCACTAACGATGACGTCATGAGCAGGCTTTGTCTTCTAAGTGCTATTGACTGTATTTACTGATAGGGTTAGAACGGCGGGTAGATCCTTCAGTTGTCCCGCCTCCACCGCGAGGTTGCTGCCTTCGGTAACACTTCGGCAGTTCGTGAGCGTTGAGCGTGCAAGCGCAGCCCACCCGTATGGAAATCTTATATCTGGGGCATATCTGGCCATATCAAACATTACATGATTATATATGGCCTATATACAGCCTTATCTGGAGCATATACAGCCTCATCTGGCGGATATACAGCCTTATCTGGCGAATATAAAGCCTTATCTGGAATATATACAGCCTTATGTGAGGTATATACTTTGTTATCTGGCGTGTATACAGCCTTATATGGTGGCAGGTTTTCAATATATAGAAAAGATAAAAAATCAAGTCATAAAAAATGCTTTGTTAGCAAACTGTAAAGGACTTATTGTTCGCGAGCTGAATATTAGGACAAATAATCCCAAACCTCAGTTTTGGGAAGCTTAAATTTGGGATTATTTTACTTTTTACGAGGATTTCACTGTAGCTTAATTATTTCGAAGTGTTAACATTCGCACCTTTGCTAAATCCCCCAAGCACCCCGGCCCGTATTCGAGGAATCATGGGAACTGTCATATCACTTAGATGAGCTGCAGACATCTTTTACATTATTATTATTCTTGTACAGCTTCAAAGACGCTGATATTTAGTTAGAAACGCTAAAAATGTTAGAAACAGCCCCGCCGACTCCGTGCTAAAGCCTGCCCAGACAGCACGCGACGTCGGTCCAACATTAATATTTAATCGGCAAACAATGGTCCAATGTAGGGCCAATATGGCCATTGTGCTACCGATACTGTTATATTCACACACTCGTACATTAAGGAGTTTCGCGAACGAGCCGAAATTCCCCTACAGCCTGTTTAGAATTCCGCTTTGTCCACATCCAAAAATGTTTAAAAGCAGTCCACAATGGGGTAAAACCACATCGCGTGAGTTTTCCAAATACCGTACCTAAAGCTCAAAAAGTCACATTATCGAAACATAAATATTGCCCATTGGACACGCTCTAAACGAACACCACCTATATCCGTTGCCACATTAGGAAAAAAATAATATTTAAATTTTGCGCATTATTTATGCTCTGTACGAAGTAGTTCTTACACGATTTTATTGTCAAAGAAAGAAATGATGTTTTTTTGTTGTTTTTTTGTTTCTTTTGTGTTTGAAGCGTGCACGACTAAAATGGTATAAAGATTACATGGGATGAACCTAGATACTGTAAAACCTTCATGTTTGTGAGGCCCTAATTTTCGCGACTCATAAAATTCGCGAACTTTACTGGACACGAATATTTCTATTGTCTGTAGAGGCAAATTCATGCCTTTCGAATTCGCGAAATTTCATGTTCGTGAATATGACTTCGCTTCCCAATTCGCGAAAAATTTGGGCCTCGAAACTGCAGGGTTTTCCAGAATCCTAATTCATCACATGATGGGAAAAATTTGTAACTTCCCGCAAAAAGCCAAACTTTTTTCTTTTTTACCGTTTTGGGTCGAACACGAGTATGGAAGAGTAAATGCCTGCGATCATCCTCCTCTTCCTCCACGGAACGCGATGCCGAACGTCCGTCGCCGCGTTAATTGGACACGAGGACCCAGCCAAACGCTCAGGCAGCATTCGTGACCAATCAGCGTCGTCGCTCAATCTCACCCTGATGACGTCACAATTCTCGTGGCTTCGAACATTCTCTAGTCGCAGCGTGTATATTTAGTAGCTCCAGGAGCGTGGGCGGCGCGCACAGCAGAAGAGTGAGCTGATTGACGCCATTTTGTTCGTATACGGAATGTGCGTTGTCATTCGTTTAGTTGTCGTTACTTGTAAAAAGAAGCATCAAGAGACTTTACGTTATAAAGTTCGATAAGAAGCTTCCTACAAGCAGCGACATTCTCTGAAGCGCTGACTGCGCGACGGTGCGGGTTTTAGGAAGCGAATGGCGGCGCGCACAGCATGAAGGTGAGCTGATTGACGCCATTTTGTTCGTATACGGAATGTGCGTTGTCATTCGTTTGGTTGTCGTTACTTGTAAAAAGAAGCATCAGAGACTTTACGTATAAAGTTCGATAAGAGCTTCCTACAAGTAGCGACATTCTCTGGAAGCGCTGACTGCGCGACGGTGCAGGTTTTAGGAAGCGAATGGCGGCGCGCACAGCAGAAGAGTGAGCTGATTGACGCCATTTTGTTCGTATACGGAATGTGCGTTGTCATTCGTTTAGATTGTCGTTACTTGTAGAAAAAAGCATCAAGAGACTTTACGTATGATAAAGTTCGATAAGAGCTTCCTACAAGTAGCGACATTCTCTGAAGCGCTGACTGCGCGACGGTGCGGGTTTTAGAGCGAATGGCGGCGCGCGCAGCGGAAGAGTGAGCTGATTGACGCCATTTTGTTCGTATACGGAATGTGCTTTGTCATTCGTTTAGTTGTCGTTACTTGTAAAGAAGCATCAAGAGACTTTACGTACTAAAGTTCAATAAGAGCTTCCTACAAGTAGCGACATTCTCTGAAGCGCTGACTGCGCGACGGTGCGGGTTTTAGGAAGCAGATGGCGGCGCGCACAGCAGAAGAGTGAGCTGATTGACGCCATTTTGTTCGTATACGGAATGTGCGTTGTCATTCGTTTAGTTGTCGTGACTGTGTAAAAGAAGCATCAAGAGACTTTGCGTAGATAAAGTTCAATAAGAGCTTCCTGCAAGATAGCGACATTCTCTGAAGCGCTGACTGCGCGACGGTGCGGAGTTTTACAGGAAGCGAATGGCGGCGCGCAGCAGAAGAGTGAGCCGATTGACGCCATTTTGTTCGTATACGGAATGTGCTTTGTCATTCGTTTAGTTAGTCGTTACTTGTAGAAAGAAGCATCAAGAGACTTTACGTATGAGACTAAAGTTCGATAAGAGCTTCCTACAAGTAGCGACATTCTCTGAAGCGCTGACTGCGCGACGGTGCGGATTTTATAGGAAGCGGATGGCGGCGCGCACAGCAGAAGAGTGAGCTGATTGACGCCATTTTGTTCGTATGACGGAATGTGCTGTTGTCATTCGTTTAGTTGTCGTTACTTGTAGAAAGAAGCATCGAGGAGACTTCACGTATAGACTAAAGTTCAATACAGAGCTTCCTACAAGCAGCGACATTCTCTGAAGCGCTGACTGCGCGACGGTGCAGGTTTTAGGAGCTCGGAATGGCGGCGCGCACAGCATGAAGAGTGAGCTGATTGACGCCATTTTGTTCGTATACGGAAATGCGCTTTGTCATTCGTTTAGTTGTCGCTACTTGTAGAAAAGAAGCATCAAGAGACTTTACTGGTAGACTAAAGTTCAATAAGAGCTTCACAAGCAGCGACATTCTCTGAAGCGCTGACTGCGCGACGGTGCGGGTTTTAGGAAGCGAATGGCGGCGCGTACAGCAGAAGAGTGAGCTGATTGACGCCATTTTGGTTCGTATACGGAATGCGCTGTTGTCATTCGTTTAGTTGTCGTTACTTGTAGAAAGAAGCATCAAGAGACTTTACGTATAGACTAAAGTTCGACAAGAGCTTCCTACAAGTAGCGACATTCTCCGAAGCGCTGACTGCGCGACGGTGCGGGTTTGTAGGAAGCGAATGGCGGCGCGCACAGCAGAAGAGTGAGCTGATTGACGCCATTTTGTTCGTATACGGAATGTGCTTTGTCATTCGTTTAGTTGTCGTTACTTGTAGAAAGAAGCATCAAGAGACTTTACGTATAGGACTAAAGTCCAATAAGAGCTTCCTACAAGTAGCGACATTCTCTGAAGCGCTGACTGCGCGACGGTGCAGGTATAGGCAGGCGTGGCGCGCAGTAGAGTGAGCTGATTGACGGTATTTTGTTCGTATACGAATGTGCGTTGTCATTCGTTTAGTTGTCGTTGCTTGTAAAAAAAATCAGGGCTTTACGTATAAACGCAGGGATGTAGTGCTTGCATTGAGCATGAACTGGCATTGTATACGTTGTATCGTGCACGCATGCAGCTCGCGATTTTGGGTTCCATGAAACGATAAGAATGTTTTCTTGGAGATTCTTTGTTCTTATTTTCTTTTCTCCAGAAATTTATATCTGCCAATGAAATTCTGCCGGCCTTTGCTTGCGCGAGCATCGTGAACCAGTGTAATGACGCAAAACCGAAACGCGACCCAAAATATTCGATTCTCTTCGCCGAAGGCGCTGCCGCTCCTCTGCTTATCGTTGACAACACTCAAAAGCGTAGAAACCATTTAAGAAGTGGAAACGCGTCCCGACCTTGTAAATTCGTTTAAAGTTGAATCGCTCAGCGTCATCTATGTCGCACAGGCAGCTTATCGCGCTCCGTTAAAAACTTATAATTTCCTATAACGAGCTTGGTGAAGCGTCGGTAATCATGCGTGGCAGCTATTCTTGTCGTCGTGATCTGCTAATTACCATCCATGGACCCATCCATTACCATCCATGCATCCATCCATGGATGAACGAAGGGATGGGAGAATTGCGATAACTAAGTGGATATCGGAAGATTGGTGGAAAACATCTAGGAGGGTAACAATACAGATAAAAATAAGCAATGGAAACACTTAAAAAGGGGGGTGGGGGTGGAGGGCTGTGTTAGAACAAAATTTATACAAATTTTAAAGAAGAATGGAGGACGAAATTTTAGGATAGGTGGCGCAAGCTGCCGCCCGTTACAAAGGGTATAGCCATTATCATCCATCCATCCATCCATCCTTAAAGGGCAACTCCGCTTCATTTTTGATATTTAGAAAACTCTGCAGCCCTCTTCAGTATCATATAGGAAGACCTCATGTCAAATATTAGGATCTAATTCCGTCTATATATTTAATAAACTGGCCAGCAAACTTTCAAATGAGCCAAGTCGCCGAAATCTGCCAACTCTAGCGTGCGACGTGAGGCGCAATCGTCAGCGCAGTCAAGGCGACGGAGTTGGAGCGGCAAACGTTGAACCACTACGTCTGAGGCATGACTACGTCATTCTCACGTTTTGTTTGTTTTTACTTCTCAGAGCGAAATTGAACGATGACGTCATGAGTTTCTCCTCCCGGTGTTGGCTCTACGGCGTCCACGTGATCACCGTAACGCGGATGCGCTAGTTTGAGCTGCCCTGCGCGTTTATCGCATATCCAGTTTCTCCGCTCCCCCGTCTCCTGTTTCGTGTTCTCCCCTTCCCCCTCTCTCCCGGGCCATCACTGTCCATGCCATGCGAAACGACCTGCCCGCGTCGCGTGTCCGTGCTCCTCGCCCCCCGAACGTCACAAGACCATGTGGTTCGACGTGACGTGGCCATGACTCTGATGACACGAGATCAATGTTGCCTGACGCAACCGAAGTTTCGGTTTCGGTATCAACTGATGTTTAAATTGAGATTACACAAATAATATTCCACATTTCGCAAATCCGAAGAGGTAGAGCTGTTTATTAGTGCTTTGTGAAATGGAATCACATATGTAAGCCTAAATTTTTCGGAATTGAGCGGAGTTGCCCTTTAAGCACGGAGTCTGTGATTGGATCCGAGTCCTCGCCGAACGCCGACGTCACACTCGTTTTTCGATACGAGCTGATTCGCGTTCACTCTGAACCGTGACGCGGCCCCCGTGTCCAATCAAGGAGGAAAGAAGGGTAGGAGAGGACATGACGCCAGCCGCGTAGCCTCCACAAGCCATGCTCCCTTGACGCCTCGCCTCTTTCTCATTTTCCTCCTACCCTCCTCACTTATCAGGCCAACGTGACCACATCACGTGACCGTAGCTAGCCTTCGTCTCGCCTTCGATATGATAAAACCTACCGGACGGAGCGCGTGCAAGCCTGCAAGGAATCCTTCTAAAATCAACCATCCATCTCACACGTGACATGTCACGCGCACCAATAGCCAGAGAAATCTACGGTCACGTTGGCCACAACATCGTTTAAACTTTTTATGTCTAGGCTTCACCAATATATCAACGGGCCCCTCCTAGTACTTCTCGTGCTCTCTCCTAGTACTTCCTTGTGTCCAATGCATGCTTAGAGTACGTACGTGCGCCCAAAACAATGGCGGATTCGTATAATTGCCGCAGCAGCCACCAGATGGCGCGCACCTTTGAAAAGGGCCTATTGATTTGATCATGTTGTTTCGTGACAACACATTTGCTGTCCTCGAAGATTGGAAGGCCCTTTTTGACGGAGCCCCATACGTGCGTACGTCTGTCATTCCGTGCCTTTCCCCGCTAAATTTAGCGAGGAAATGGACGTCAATTGATACTATGACGTCACACGACGCCATGAAATCGGGTGACATCGCGACTTGGCGTCACGCGTCGTTAGCGTCATGCTACGTGACCACGTCGCGTGACGCCTGATCACGTGACACCGTGACGTGGTCACGCAACACTGGCGAAATGCAGGTGTAGCGGAAAGTCCTCTTTCCGGGCCATCAGCGAAGTGGTAAAAACTGTATGAAAAAAAGAGAAAAAAGTAGGTAATGTCGTGTTAGCGTTATCATAGAAACCCTTTACGTGGTTCAGATAGAATACACTACAAAGGCATAGAATAATTTATTCATTTATAGAAATATATTGCTGAAGAATTGATACTCATGCTATTGGGCGGATAAGCTAATTATGTGACTATACCTCCATCACCACAGATCTGGCTGATCATCGCGGCTCTTGTGGTCTTCCTCAGTTGCGGGCTCTCACTGCGCGGTCAACCGAAAAGTTTCAGGGCTTTCAAGGGCCGCCTCTACGACCGCATTTTTGAGATGCTGGGAAACCTGGTCCTCGAAGGTATCGAACCGTTGGGGTGTGAAAATCAACTGATATGCAATTTAATCCTAATCTAAGCTACCTCGTTAAAGAAGAACTTCCACACAATAGTTGCGACCCAGTACATTTTTCTTGCTTAATTATTCAATCCCGACACTCAAAAACAAAACGCAAATAGTAAAGATTAGTTACTTTTGATTTTCTCACAATAATATCGTGTAAGGTATTATTTATTCACACTCCTCCCGGCAACAACCCATCTTTGTAACCTTAGATTGTGTTCGGCAATAACTAAAAACTTGTGTGCCTGATTTTTTTTTTTTTGCTTTGTAGCGTTAACTTTTACTTATGCAATTTGCTTTTTTTATTTTTTTCTTGAAAATAAAGCAGTCGAATTTTTATATCATATTATACCATTATAACATCCATTATTAGTGCTAGCATCTTGAATGTGCAAACACAAATAACGTCACACATATAGCTTTGTAGGTGATACTGTATTCATTGTATAAACATTCGACGCTTTGCCAAATTATACCCAAGTCCCAAGCAGAACGCTGGGAACGTAGGTGCACATGATGTACACGATTGCCTTAGCTGTATGAAAGATTGTAAATACATTTCTATATAAGGATTGCGAAATGCACATGCAGAGTGACATTTGTTTCGGATTTTTGCTTGATTGAAGTTACTGTTCCAGACGCCAGTACGTTGCAGTGCGTGTAAGCCCACTTGCAGCATGCTCCTTGGTACATGGGCAATTTAGCGAGTGCCGTATTGTTGCAGCCTCTCCGAGGACCACAAGTGACCCCCACATTCGGATCGTGATCGCCTTCTGGCGGCTCATGCTCATTGTGCTGATGAACACCTTCACGGGCCACATGAAGGCCAGCATGACGGTGCAAGAAGAGCTGCCCAGACTGGACAGTGTGCAGGACGTCGTGGATCATCCGGATGTGACTCCTGTTATCATCAGGGGCAGCACATACGAGGAAATCTTTCAAGTACGAGTTCACGTAGAAAACGAGCGTGTCGGTTTCTCAGTTGGCGATGGGGTGCAGTAGCTCGTCTTGCCAACAGTGGATACGATGTCTCTCCAGAGAAGTCTACAGGCTGAGAGAATTCGACCAATGGGCGAGGCTTACGATCACGCTAAATCTAGCATTCTTTCTTCGCGAGAGCAAGCAACGGTGACTTCCCGTGCGTAAACCTTACCCGTCGGTTTAATTCGGGTAAATGGTCCGAGATTCGGCAAAAATCCGCTATGATACCTTCTTTGCCAGGGTTCTTGGTCGTGGTTCCTGGAAACATCGCGAGCGTTTGCAACGTAAACGCTTGTGATGTCCCCAGAACCAGAGCAGACGTTTCTTATCAACTGCATCGTTCACACGGGGACCGTCATACAAAATATGAACACGCCTTGGACAGCGTCTGCAGATTGTCTTTTGTACGATGTGCATAGAAACCGCGGTTTAATTGAAGCATCGCGTCCGCATCTGCAGGATTCGACGAGAAGAGACCACCAGCTGATCCTGAGACGGGCCCGCCAAGCGCGGTCTGTCCTCCCTCCCCGCCATATCTTCACCAAGTCAACGTTCGACGACGTCCTGGCTGGCCGCAAGGTCATCTTCCTGGACACGGTGCTCTTCTACTACTGGGTGGGCAGATTCTACGAGCGTCTACCACGCGGGGGAGTTCTACCTGTCCAGGGAAGCTGTCGTGTACCCGGCCATGGGCATGCATGTGGCTCAACCGACACGTGGATCCTCGACTTGCGAGATTGATGCACGTCCGGTAATGCTCATGAATTCATCGATGCACGTGGGCTACTTCTGAAGCCGAACACCGCCAATACATTGATACAGAAGACAGTCTGCAGATCTGGAGATATGTGTCTTTCTTGTTTGATGGTCACATGGGTCATACAAAAACTTTCTGCGAACATGTTCGATATGCGTGAAGCAAAAGGACTTCGAACATGAGATAATTGTCATAATGTCTGTAGCGAACACCGTGTCTTTTGCATGATGTATGAGCCAGTCATGTTCTTCGATTGTCTTCATTTGTTCGATGTGGTCATTTCGCTCAAGTGTCTACCAGCTTACCGTTTCTTTCCCGCTATTAAGCGCTCTTCGGTCGAATGTTTAGTTAATGTCAAGTTTCACGGAGCAATTATTTCATTCAAATGAACTTTTGTGTAATTAAGATCATATCGCTTTCATATTCACCAAAACAAAAATTAATATTTCTTTTGCCGCCATTAGTATGCAAGGTAACGGCTAACGTGTATTTACACGGCGGACCAATCTTCTGCGGACCACAAAAAAATGTGCGTGTCGCATGACCCTGACGTCACTACGGACGAGTCCGGAGGACCGCGGTAAGTCCGCGAACCTAGCACTAAATCTCACGGTTAGCGTGGACCGAAGTGAAGACTGCAGACTTACTGATTTAGCAGAGGACTATTTATCTCGCGTCCTTGAAAGGAGTATTTATTTTGACTTAACTCAATTATAAATTAAACAAGCAAATGCTAACTGGGAGACATGTGCAGTGTGTTCAAGAATAAAATGCTGTGAAAGCTGATTGGCTTTGTAGATGGATAATTTCTGTTCCTAGACGTCTGTATCGCTTGCGGAGAATTGGAATTTAGGATGAAATAGTACATATGGCTATTATATTCTCCTATGGTCTAACTGACGTTAAATTAGTTCCATACTCTATGTTACACCGAATGGAACGGGTCTCTTTAATTTGTACATGTGGTCCGCCTTTGTTTTTCCGAAATTACCAACCTCATTATCATAAATGTTTTGCAGTGAAGCTTTGGGTAATTTTATTGAACGCATCTGAGCGCAATTTCCATCCGGAGGCTGAGTGTTCGTATATTTGAGCGCGATAGCGTTAAGGAGCTCGTGTCGGCAGAAAAGCCGGCGTCGGTGGCGTGCCGCGAAAATCCTGATTGGTCGACAGTGTCATGACATCACAGCCACGTGACCTCACGTGGGAATTTCCCACAACGCTTACGTGAAACGGGACGTCACGCGTGGAATGAAAGTGATTAAAAACACGACATGTAATGTGAATTAAAGGTCGCCGCATGTCTTAAATGATTTCACTCTATGAAGTAATTAATTTGCCTTAGAAAGGTCTTCATTCATTTTAGGCGGGATTCGAACCCACGTACGATCGTGGGTTTGATTCCCGCTATATATAGGCCACGCAAGGCACGCCTGCACTGGCTGGGGAAAGAGCGGGAGTTTATGTTTTTATGTTTCGTTATAGCGTTCCACTCTTAAAGGCGAAGCTTAAGCTTCCTCAAGTTTTGATTGTGTTGTCTACCGGCGTTTTTCAGGCGGCGTTGCGGTTCAAACGCGCTTTTTCTTTCAATCTTCGCGTCTCAGGCACTTTCCAGGCGAGCCAGGAAAGAGAATTTGATGAGTTAGTGCCGTGTTTCTTGACTATCATTATCATGAGCAACTTCCCATCAGTTATTTAAACAAACCAGCTGCTAAAATCGAGGCATCGTTTATGAGCGTGCATGTTCTTCCATCTCTTTGTCGTGCTTGATGGAGCGTCACTCCGGCCGGTGCAGAATGTGGTTGACATTTACTAGATTTAGCAGCTTCACTCAACGTCCTACTTCGCATTTCAGTTAAAACACAACCTACCTGAGTGAACAAAATGCCGAATTACGCAGAGTGTGCTCATGGCCAGGTTCAACGCTATAGCGGGGATTCGCAATGCTATATTATAGCCATCGGCAGCCTTTGTTTCGCACTTGAGTTCCATCAGTTGAAAGAGGGGCTGAATACTCGTCGGTGTAAAACAAGGAGTCGACATATTACCTTTTAGGTCACTTACGGCGTAAGGATCCTCACCTTCTTAATATTCCTGCGCACTTCCGGGGAAGCAGACTGCTGCCTCTATAGACCTTTGTCCGGAAGTTCTCTTTTAGCCTCGACCGCAAGGAGCAAAAGCCAACAATAATCTCGAACCCAACGCTCGCGCGGAGGAGGAGGAGGAAGAGGGGGGGGCTGCGTCGGCCCGCACAGCTGCTTCCCGTCGTAGGCTTCTTTGCTGGTGTGCCGACTGCCGTTTCGCCGGCATTGGTCCTGTTTACCGCGGTATGGTAGTATAGTGCCCGTAATGTGAGAGCCGTTTGTCCATACGCCACTTTGCCGCTGTTGGTTTCCATCTAGCCGAGCCAGAAAACATCTCGCGACGAGTTGACCGCGCCGCGAGTGACGAAGGAAAAGCAAACATGGCGACGGTTTGTACGATTGCTTTGGTAGCTCCGGTGCTGCGTGTCTTCAACGTCCTCGTGAAAGATTTCCCTGCCCTTCAAAGCACCACGAGTGGCACGAAATATGTAGAATCGTTGTCTCAACTACAATAAGCAGGCGCTTTACGAGCAACGACGATGCCGAGCAGACGCTCGGCGCCGTTGTGCCGTCAGATGTTTTACAGCGCCGAGGTATTTTCATTTATCATTTGGAATGGCTTCAAGAGTGGGAAATTAACTATTTCGCGGATTGTTCACGCCGAGGCGAGTGCCCTCCGTTGCAGTGCCGTTGTCGCGCAAAGTGCAGAGAAAACCGGGTGGCAATGGCGGCGGTGCTCTTTGATCGCTTTGATCTTGCGCCGTCGGGTTCATGAAGTCCGGAGTAAACGTACGCACGTGGGTCTGCTGATCGGTGCTTTGGACTGCCTCAAAACTCTTTCTCACGCGCATTTTCCTTGTGAAGCTTAGTAGCTCATTACACCTCGTCGTTGACTGAGCTAATTTGACTATGACGCACGAGCCTGCATGACGTGAATTTCACTGCCTATGATCTTGGTGTGCTGTAACGAGGGCTGATAAAATATCACCGCGAACTTCTGAAGAAACGAGTCGAAGTTTCGTCTGTTATCATAACTGATCGCCTGTCACAATATTAATCAGTAGCGTTCCTAGACTCCGCCCCCACAGGCACCCTGCTTCGTTGCCCGATAGTAAGTGTCTCCTGGTACCTCGTAGAATTCCAGCTCCCACTTCAAGTAAGTACCATCCTTTAGAACTGGCAATTAATAGTTTCGAACCCAGACGCTCGCAGCGTGTGTGTGTGGAAGGAAGGAAGGCGATAGGCCGCGACCTTTCCCAGTACTAGCACGTTGCCGGCGTCGGTCTTGTTTACCGCCGTGTAATGTATCAGAACAATTCGTCCGGACGGCACTGTGCCGTTGTTGGTTGTACGAACAACCAGAGGAAACGCAGGGTTCTTTTGGACACCCACTGCCCGTCACGCAATTGCCTAAGAAGCGAGTGCGGATGCGACGTCTACGGCTTCCACAAGTTTCCGTCCCATGCAGCTTCTCGGCAAGAATGGAGAGCCGCACTCGGAAGAAAAAACTTTCCGAGCAAGAACTCAAGAGTGAGTGCCAGTGTAGCAACAATTTTTTCTATGCGTACGTTCGGCGTGCCTCATGGATACAACAGAGGTGGTCACTTCTCCGTGATCAGTCGGCAGGTCGTTTACGTCGTGTACGTACGCTAGCTACGATTGGTACCTTCGTTTCGGTTTCGGTCAATTATTTCGGCTCGGCAGGAGCTGCGCTGCCGCAGAAAGGCAATTTTATCGCGAAAATCGGTCTCAAACGTGCCACGAATGTAATGTCGTTTGCAAGAAGCCAACAATCAAGCATTTCAAAGCTACAAGAAAGCGGTAGCGAAATATTTACTTCCCATTGAACCCGCACTGAAACGCGGATGTCAAGGGTCAGCAGATACCGAGAACATTTAAGACAAGAAAGGTTTTCCCTTGTTTTCTTGATCGAGATGGGTTCTCGAATGTTCACGACATCTTCCCTGTTGAAGAACGGGCCGCGGAGGCTTCTGGTGAAGACATCTTTCACGATGTGTCGGTGCATTCGGACAGCCTGCCGCATCCAGCGGTATTGATCCAGCTGATCCAGCTCCCCAAAGCAACGCCGCCAACGCAGCCCCCCTCCTGCCTGCCAGTTCTTTCCGCGTGGTGGCGCGAGCGTAGATAAACATGGCGCCGGCGGCACCCTGGAATTGGCGCGGACACTGGTCTATACGAACTGGAGGCTGCGGCAGGACCTTTACCTACCGTACTCGTCTTCAACAACTTGGCTTATTTTTTTTATTTTATTTTTAGTTTTAAAGATGCGTAGCTTTTTTTTTTTAACAACGTCTTATTATTATCATTATTTTTTATATTAGACAAATATAAGCAGGCAAACAGAGTTGCGCGGTTTATGTCGTCGCCGCATTTCTTGGCTGAGGACATTGTGGGCATTTTATGTCGTTGTTTCGGTACTGGTCGTATTGGAGGAATCCGCAATAATAGAAATGTCTGCACGAGTAAAATTAGAAAAAACGGCGACTTCGTCGGCCCTCCATCTTTGTCTCCTTCACTGGCAGACTGGTCAGACGCTCATTGGATGCAAATCGCGCGTCACGTGCGCTGCGCGCGCGACGGTTCTTTCTTAGCTTGGAGTGCAACGAAAGCTATAGCGGGCGGAGGGCCGCAGCTTTGAGAGGTGCTGATCTGGTTTGATAGCACGTGCAGCGAAAGCGGCAAACGAAGTTACGAGCTCGGACTCGCAGTTCTCACTTCGGTCAGAGTAATCATGGGATTGAGCGCCAGGTCCGCGGACTTACCGCGGACGTATACGGTCTTGCTCGTAATGACGTCAAGGCCACGTGATACGCACATTTCTCTGGTCCGCGGACTTGGTTTGTACGATTTGTCCGCCATGTAAATCCAAATTTAGACTACTGCTTTACTCGCTAGAGGACGTTTAGCATCCGAGTCTTTGGCGAGGTGGGGCAAGCCGCGGCCCAATTAAAGGGATTCAGACTCATTCATCCATCCATCCATCCGAAGCCGCTGAATCGTCATCATTATAATCAAATACATGCATACATACGTATGGTTTATAGACCACTTCAAAAATTACTCCCTCTAACGGTCGATCTGAAAATACTGCAAAGTGTCGTGCGCAAAAGACAGTACAAAAATGGCAAGTCTATTACTTGCATACAGTATTTTCGAAGTGAGTATTATATCAATTAAAGACTTGCCAGCTTGTTGGCGTTCTTTGCGCGCGCCACTCTGCAATATTTTCAGATCGACCAGGGCGTAATTTTTTTAAGGGGTCTCCTGGGGAGTACGTGTTTAACACCACAGCCTACGTTTTCGCGGTTTCGTTCTCAGTTCGTACGCCATCTTTATCCAGCTCTCGCTGGATCACGGAATCCGGCCTCACTAGAAGGTGGAAGTACCTGCTCGTCGTAAGATGTTGCCGCAAGTCGGGCGGCCTGAGCGATTCCCAGGGGCAGCCGTTGCCGATCGCTTCGTCGCTACAGCTGCAGGATGTCGCTGCCGTGATGCAGCTGCTCATAGCGGGATTCTGTGTGGCCCTGCTCACTCTCCTTGCGGAACTCACCGTGTCATCCTGCTGTTCGCCTTGTAGCCCCAGGGTACCGGGACGCTGATTCATTCATTATTCTTGTCATTATTTTTGTTTAAACTTGCCCTAAACTAATGAGATTATCGAATACCTGACCTAACAGTCAGATGTGCGTCCGCTTTTTCTCGTGCGCGCCTTTTCTGGCGAAAGGAAGTTACGTTAATTAGCCGCTTCCTGGTGCACCAACTCGCTTTCTAGCGTCCAAGAGCATGAAAACAAATTTTCTTTTGTTTTAGAAAATGGCTTTTAACAAAGACCGCGGACCTTTAGCCATATGACGGTCAATTTATATTTGTTCTAAAGCAGCCAAAAGTGCTTGAATGAAGTCACCTGCTCAACAATTGTTGCCCAAGGTTGTTACCAGATTGTCGATGAAATTCGTCTTGCACCGTCTAGCACTGCGTAGACATTTCTCTATTAAACTGCTTAGGTCGGGTTGTGGAAATTCTAGGAATATTTTCCCTAGAGTTATCTAAAGCTGAGGGTGTCGCATTTTTGTTTTAATTGTGGCGATCCACAGTTGTGTCTGCTCTGCACTATGCACCAAGATGGCGGCACCCACTAGCAGATAGGGGAACGGAGTGCCTAGAGCCACTAAATGAACTACGCATAGAGTATCGACACCCCGGACACTCCGTTCCCCGGTCTGTTAGTGGGCGCTGCTAGAGCCACTCATGAGCTGCGCTTAGAGTATCGGCACTCTGTTCCCGACATTGTTGTGGGCGCCGCCATTTTGGTGCTTGTGCAGAGCAGACGCAACTGCCGATCGTCATGATTCAGAAGTGCGACTTCTTCAGCATTAGATTCGCTGTTAGGAAGCTCATGTAATATTGCCTTTGTCTACCGCGAACTCTTAAAACAGTTGTTGAGGACAGAAAAACGTTTCCTGTGATTTGAGATAAACCTTCAGATAACTGGTAACCATGATTTTAAGCCGCAATATGGCCAAGTGTCGTTACTCTGAAGCGTAGAGGCGACACCTTGGTGTCTAGTGCAGAGCCGACGCAACTGGCGATCGCCACAATTAAAAAAAGCGACTTCCTCAGCTTTTGACGCTGTGATTAGCAAGCTCAGGTGATATTGTTTTGTTCTGTCGCGAACTGTTTTAACATGTCTGGAGGACGGAAAAGCGTTTCCTGCGATTTCAGACAAAGCTTTAGATAACTGGCCACCATGATTTCAAGCACCAAGATGGCTAAGTTCCGTTACGCATAGCTTGTTTAGTGGCTCTAGTTACGGCGTTTTCCTTTCAAATGTGTGACATTCAAAACAGTGCTAAAATGGCTTCGTATGTGGTACATGTATTTATGTACACCGATTGACACTGTTAGCGCGAACACGGCATCGGCGCTTTTCTGCAGGGGTTTACATACCGAAGCAATGAACAGCATCTCTAAAATCAAGAAAGACGTCAAGAACTACGCACTAACACTGGGTCAGAACCTCTCTGTGCATGTAGACGATCAAAATAAAGCCGAGTAATGAGTTCGATTTGCAATAAATAACATTCGTTTTATTCACTCTGCTGTTCATACGTGGGTGCAAAGGTAAGTTCGTTCTATCGTTCAAAACTCTTATCTGCATGCTCGAAAACTTTTTAAAATGGGAAACCTCAGAAAACTCTTACCTCCGATACATTCAGCACGATGATAAAAAAGATTCCTTCCTCCCCTTTTTCCACATTTGAGAGGTAATTGTAGTGGCATATGAATCTCGCAGACCATCGATATTAGCGCGATCGGGACATTGGCGCTCCTTGAACAAGTCCGTTCTCTTCGTCTGTTATTCTTGCTTGGATTCGCCGCTTGTCTTTACACACTTGCCGTGGAACATAGGACTGGACCCGGAATTCTGGGAAGTTAAACATCGCTCACTGATCGGAAAACTACTTTAACTGAAGCAGTTTCACTTTGATAATATTAATAAAATTGCCTACTATTCGCTACGACCCAAGTAACAACTGTAATTCCTGTTACTCTCCGGCGAAGAAGACAAAATGTACGCGCGTTTTTCCCCATACGAATGCACAGGAGCACCGTAAAAGTGAACTGGTCAATGTCTGCTTAAATTTGAAACCTGAAGTCCCATAGACACTAGCGCCAGTTGAACCTCTAGCGTACATTATTATAAATATAAGGCAGAAAAAATCGCAGGACACTTATGCCAAAGCCAAAACGGCGAGTGATATATTGACAAAAATGCTTAATGTGTCAGAGACCAACTCCGTAACAAAGTACAGCCACCATAATTGCATTTCAACTTTTTATTTTCAATAAACAAGTGCCGTCAAAGGTGCAGTGAGCTCCGTGGCGAGATTCGATTTTGATTCGCTGCATATTTGCAACATGCAGGGCTTTTTCTTTTTTTGTTCATCCTGATAAGTTATATATAGTTTTAGATTATTTTCTAACAAACAGCTTGTCTTTATGAAGAAAAGCGAAAAACCTTACGTATTCCTACTTTTGTCATTGCAGGCACATTCTTCCCGGCATTTCTGCAAAATTTAATAAAAGTTACAAAACTCCTGCGTCGCCGTGAAGCATCTTAGCAGGAGGTGGAATTTATGAAGGATTCTTAAAACATCCTTGGAATATATACATACAAATCTATCAAAACACAACTTTTTTAAAAGCTAGTGTACAAAGGAGTGTACATAAAAACTTTCGGCTGGTCCCACAATTTTTCAATAGGCGTAATAGACGAAGTCTGCGGATTTAGTAATTTCTCGGTTTCCAGTTTTTCGGTTCCAGTTCTTATAACCGCAAATGCAGATACCAAAGAAATTTTAACATACACAGTAGATGAAGTTTTGTGTGTTTTTTTTTCGTCTGTCGTCTCCGTTTTTCAAATATGTGTAACATCAACCAGCTCGCCTGCTTACTCACTCTATCTTCAAACGAATACTGTAAACGACTAAATTTTCGCGAGTACCTAATTTTCGCGAATTTCGCGAATCGCCTATACGTCCGCGAACAATTCGGGCAATATGTGGACGCTACGGAAGGTATACACTCGATTCGCGAAAATTAGAACCCGCAAATAATTTCAAATTTTCAGCTTTGGCCCGATTCGCGAAAATGTGAGCCCGCGAAAATTAAGTCGTTACAGTATATATATTTTCTGCTGGTGCCTCATAAAAGAGTGATGCTGCTGAGGCAGCCGCAGCAGCAGTCAGAGAATTATGGTGCTCCATAATGCTGACTGAATTAGCTTCCCGCGAAACGGAGCATGGTTTTCACCGCATAGCGGCATCGAGAGCGTCACCACACGGAAACCAGAAGCACTATTTAATATTGACAGGCATAGCGAAGATTATATAGGAGACTCTGACCTCAACGAAGATGGCCACGCCATTGCCGCCGCAGCAAGGCTCACCTTCTCGGAATACAGCGACCTGTATATCAAGATACGCCCAACGCAAAACTTATTTGCGGGAGGTACCAACAAAGCCACAGCGCAACCCACGCTCCTGGAGATAACCGAGCTCGTCTTCGGGGATCGCATCATCCGACCCAAATCTACCTAGCCACAGGCAACAATAGCCTTCGAGGAGTCGTTCAAGGCCTGTCGAACGATATCTCTGAAGAGATCCTCCTTCACACCTCCAGTCGGAAGGCACGAAGGTCACGCGCGCTTATCTCTTGGGCAAGACAAATTCAGTACTTGTCACCTTCGAAGGGACCCAGCTCTCATGATATGTCTTCTACGGACGGGTGGCGATCCAAGTTCAACCGCATCGGCCCAGAAGCATCCTGTGCCGCCATTGCCTTTCAATCTGCCACAAAGCCGAGGTGTGCCACAAAAAGAACATCAGCATGACTTGCGCTACCTGATGCGCGAAACTCCCCTTAACACCGGCGCGGACACCACACACCAATGCAAACCGCGCTGCAAGAACTGGGGAGATGACCACCCACCTACCGATCCTAATGTCCGCATCCAAGCCGACCAAACACGACATATCAGTGCATTAATATGTAATGTCGGTCGTCTCTGCAAACCTTTTATGAGACAGTTCGGATTGACAGCCGGCTGATACCGACTCAATTTACAGGTTCCGCCTGAACTGCAAGAGTGGAATCAGATGAACAGGTGATTTGCCTCCTGTGGAAGTCTGTGAATTAAGACAGCGACTGCTCAACCAAGCCTGCGAAGACAGCGATTCCGCTCAGCCAAGCTCACCGCGTTGCAGAAGACGGGACCACGCTGATCACCACATAGAAGATTTTTGTGAATCACTGTAGTCACATCCTGTTTAATACAATAAGCGAAGAGAACAACTATCGCATATTTTATTGCGCGGAACCGGAACCGGGGGAAAAGGGGGGAGGGGGGGGAATACAAAATGGCGCCACCCTATGGTCTGCCATTTTCATTTTAGTACCGCCACCAAACGTTAGGGGGATTCAATTGACGCTGCGGACGACCATTTTGCGAAACATGGGTGGTATAGGATCATATGCACTCCTCTGGTCACAGCTGGGCGAGGGCTCATTAGTCGACTCATAATATGCCGAAACCTGCTCCAATACGACGAGCCTAATGCGACAGGATTCAGATGCTCCTTGTGTTCATGCGACAAAGACGACACGTCTATGAAAACCTTGACAGAACACACGCGCGCCAAAAAGAAAACAGATCTGGAGCTCACCTTAGTGAACAACTTAAACCTCTTCTTTCTTTCTTTTTGATGCTAGACACTTTCTTTGAAACATATTTATTTAACGACCAAAGAAGTGGGAACCAGGTGCGCCCTGCTGTTTGGTCATAAAAAGAAAAACAAATGCTTTTAGCCGCCTCGGGAGCTTCCAGGAAGAACGAGACGACGAGTGGCAGCGATCAGGGACTCATGGGGCTTAAGTAGTCTGGAGCCAAGTGGGGGTGCCCCGGGGTCTTCCAGATGCATAAGGAGCGCCTGTGATGCTGCGAGGACCCGGCCAGGGTCGGGAGGGGATGTCGGGATGAGCCACTCAGGGAGAGTCGAAGGGGGAGTAGAGAGGGACAACGCATTTTCTAACTGACTAGAACAAGGGGCCATATATCACGTGTGACTTGACTAAGAGCAAGAGAGCCGCCGTGAGGATCATGCAAAGGTCGCGTTTCTGCCACAACGTGGAAAAGCAAAAAGCATCCACACCATCAGTTCCAGCCTACCCGAACCAGGCATTGAGCACACCTCTTACTTCAGCCCACCCTAGCTTGAGCCTGCTGGCACGGATGGAGTAGTAAGGTCTACGGGACAGGGCGGGCTTTAACCTTTCGCTCACCTCGAGACTTGCTCTTTTGCCATTTCACTGCAAAAGAACTTGCTGATATTTGAAACGAGCAAGTTAAAATGTGTAAACGAGTTTAAATATGGTTTTCTCAGGACGAAGCGAAAAGCTGTATTTGTATCCTTCTGACCCAAGCAGTACCTGCGTAAAGCAGATCTACTTATTTTCATAATCTTCCAGGCTAAGGTATCGTCTACCAAAGCAACGCCAGAAAAGGAAACAACAATAGAAATAACGTATCACCAGAGCTACCTTGCTGCAGATGACAAGGGCCGGCTTGCTAGAATCTGCAACAAAAGCCTGCCAAGCCGGGGCGCGCCAATGCTCTAGACTCTTACTAGACTCGAGTTGAAACGCTACACCGCTCGTGCCCTAACTTTGGCGTTTCTTTAATATTTTTTTATGTCTTTTTTTGTCGCGTGCGCAAAGTTTACCTCTGAGATGTTGGTGTAGCCCCGAACTTGCCTCACCTTGCAGAGCTCTGGAGAAGCTGTGCTATACGCGGTAAGAAGCTTGCTAGGGACGATTCTTTTTCCTCACTACGGTAGTGCACGTGCCCACGTGGTTATGTTTTAATTTTCATAGTGCATAGACGCTTGGCATTGCACGTGCTTGCACAAGCAGAGGAAGTTGAAGTATCCTCACTCTGGGTTGTGAGAACAATTCCTCCAGGTAGCAATTTCCGAAACTTCTCGCTTCGAATACCAAAACTCTCGGAGGCTATGCTTCATGTAGCCAGGTGCGCAATAAAACCACTAAGATCATCAAGACGCCACGACTTCTTAAAAATATGGTGCTTTGGTCATATCGTAGAGGCCCGCTGTCATGGCGATATAGCACAAGTGACCTAGTCATGGAAGGAATCAAGGTCAAATATGCGCGCCTTAAAGGTTGTTTGTTTGTTGTGCCTCGGACGGCTTAGAAATATACTGCGTTCTGTGTTGTCACCGCAAGTGAATGATGAGGAGAGGGGGGCGCTAAAATATTCCCCATTTTAATAAAAACATATATTTTTTTTCCTGTCAGTTGGATCTTAGTAGATTGTATTTTGCCAAACGGAGGTGAACTTCACTAGCGACGAAATAGGGCATCACAACAAAAGAAGACGGCGTGTCAAGCTTCAGAGTAACCAACTTCTCTGTTGGTTCACGGGTTTGCATTAGAAAAAAAAAAGAAGCAAACAATGTGAAAAAAAGACAATGATTACTCTTTAAAATCTATTCATCTTTTTTTTTTATAGGGGATGATGGGGATGAGGTAGGGTGAGTGGCGAGTACTTCAACCACCAAATATGGCTCCATCACCCGCAGGATACAGAGTAGTAATACCAATAAGAGAGATCGTGCAGCCTTACAATTTATTAACATTTAATGGTGTTTATTCCGAAGATGTCTTGCTTTGGCAGTTGAGGCTGCTTCTTCATTCTTCTAAAAGTACTTGAGAAGGTCTGCTTCGATTGTCTGAAAACAAGCAAAATTGGGAACGTTATTTCCAAATTAATTTTATTATTTCTAATATGAACATTTTAATTATAGTGGTCCGGGTGTTTTCAATCGCTCAGACTACAGTAATTAAACTACATCAAGTGTCGGCGGAGTAGGAATCGCATAATACATATAGGCAGACATAAATGAGAATCCAGAGGCGTACTATATTAGATACTAAACCTGCAGAAGAGAGAGAGAGAGAGAGAGAGAGAGAGAGAAACGATGTGATAAATGTACGTTCAAGACATCTGTGTGTCATATTTCTGATCTCAAATGTATGCTCTAATTACGCACACAGCATAAATAAATAACATATCGTAGTGCGTACACCGATCCAGTGCGAAGAATGGTTGGCCCACAAAGAAACCTTTTAAACCACGATGGCACTAAATGAAGTAAAGATTAAAAATAATAATAAACATGTAGGAGCAAATACAACGTAACCCAATCGCGTAAGATATGGTTGTGTTGTCTTTGTTCTATGTGTTTATTCTATTTTTTATTTTCTTTTTATCTTAATTAGCACCAACACGCTCTTCGTCCATTAATTACTAAACGAAGCCTTTTTGTTTATCTTCTTTGTTCTGTTCTTACGGCGTCAGCTTTACTGCGTTATCTGGAGAGTTCCGCATGCGTGGTAATGGACGTGCACTTACTTCGAACGAGTCGGTGGGTCCATAACGCTTCACAGGCTGTCCGTTCTTGTCGACCAGAAACTTGGTGAAGTTCCATTTGATGGCGCTGCAAACGCACGAACGAAAAAAACCTTTTATTTAGACGAACGAGTCATTGTCCTCTCAATAAGGTATATATGTTTGCACTATAATATGGTTACTTTCAGTTTCTATGACAGTTTTGTTTATTTTGAGCTCGAGAATTCCTAAATCCTCGGTCACACTGCTTGTGTACATCATATGTCCGCATACCTTGTCTAAGCGTGTTTCTTGTTTGTCTGACAACCCTGCCACATTGGCCATGCAAAAACTTTCCGCAGACATATGTTCGAGTCATACGTATTGGCGAAGCTAACATTCTTCGAAGAACCTGCTTCAAATGTGTCCGCAGATTCTTGTCGTCCTCATGTCGGCAGCCCGCACGGTCTCTTTTGTATGATGTGTGAGCAGTGGAAGAGCGGCGCAAGATTTCATCACACGCACACACACT
Source organism: Ixodes ricinus (assembly GCA_037355805.1). Classification (NCBI taxonomy): domain Eukaryota; kingdom Metazoa; phylum Arthropoda; class Arachnida; order Ixodida; family Ixodidae; genus Ixodes; species Ixodes ricinus. Next base: position 52,670 of record JAZHYW010015182.1, read on the forward strand.
ATAACTCCCCTCGAAGATTGCGACTTACTTGAAGAGGAAGCCCGGCTGCTTCTCCTTCAGGTACTTCCAGAGCGGGTGGGCGTTGTCCCCGTTCACGCTGACCTTGCTGAACATGTCGAAGGTGACGTCGAACTGCTTCACGAACTCCTTGATCTCGGGTTCGGCCCAGGGTTCCTTCGAGCGCACACCATGGACACGGGTCCGTCCGCGTTAAACTTTTCCATACTCTTCAACCTCATTGCGACTCTCTCCAAGTTTCGGTATACGGAGAGAACACGAGGGAGAGGTGTGAGATGAGAGCGCGCAGGGACGTCAGAGCGGCGAGCTCTGATTGGAGGGATTAGGGGGTACACGCAAAGGCTAGCCGCCTACGTCTCTACCCACCAATCACTCCAATCAGAGCTCGGCGCCCTGATCTGACGTCTCCGCTCGCTTTCATTTTCTCCTCTCCCTGAGTTTCTACCCGTATAATCACTGACAAAACGAGAACGACAGGTCGTTTCTTTCAAAAGCCCGGCTCCGAGCATAAGCTCGCTGCCTTCCGCCGTGCTCGACTGCGCGTGCACGCGTCGTGAAGCATTGCCTGGAGGCGGCACGATTGAAGGGCGTCCCCCCCCCCCCCCCGTTCTCGCCGTGTCACGTGACTCTAGAGTAAGAGATGGTGCGAGATAGTCCTGACCTGCTTGGCAAAGTCGTTGGTGGGGAAAGCCATGATGCGCAAGCCCTTGGATTCCGAGTACTTGTGGTAGAGCGCACTCAGTTTCTTGTAGTGTTCCTGCGTCAGTGTGCACTTGCAGGCCACATTAACGATCAGCGTCACGTGACCCCTGCGTTCGACATGTTGCGAGAATTACACCGTTTTGCAATAATTTTTACCTTATCTACAATAATGTTCCCTTTCCGGTGATTGAAATGCAGCAGTTTATTGGATTTCGTTTTTAAGAAAAGTAAAATGCAAAAGTATCGCTCGATTTGAAGAGACAAGTCATAAAGCGCAGATGCAGCCTTAGTGTCGGCGACAGGTCGTATGATTCGACAGAAAAAAAACAAAAATAGAGGTGACGTCGTACCTGTACTTGTTGAAGTCAACCTTGTTGCCGTCGATGTCGAGGGCTGAGAACTCGTAGATCGACTTGGCGTTCTTCCAACCCTCATCGGAGTTGGCCTTGAAGAACCACATGAAACTTAATTAATTATAATTTTTTTAACACTGGGATGTACGCATAAAACTCAGTTAAAAGAGTGTGGTCGGTATTATTACCAGGGTCAAATCCGCCACCAGAAGCAGCACCGCAATCTTCAAGGGCCACATGGCTTGGATGTCTGCACAGAAAGCACTAACAATCCTGCGTCATACTCGACCTCAACAAATGATTAACGTTTCTTTTTTTATTTATGTAGGTTTAGTAATCACACCTATATATTGGCAGTAAACAAAGGCAAGTGAAAGCGCACCATGCAGAATAGCAAATTTGCTAAAAAAATGGAGGAACACGACGCTGTACAGTTGAGTGTGAACAACAGTTTTTAATTAAGACTATATATTGTTGGTATAAATATGTACTCCTCACGAGTTACGGTGACTTTTTTCAGTGTAGTGTCCTGTCACTTAAATAAACTAACAGTTGCAAAATGAATAACATAATTAGGGTTAATGTCTATTAGGATCGGATTTCTCATTAGACCTATTTAATACTTTGCAATTTCTCTACATTGTCTTACTCCCTGTCTCAAACTTTGCCTTCAAGCACTTTCAAAACTTGGGCTTACAATTTGTGTATCAGGCAAAAAAATATGGATAAAATCACTTACATTTTACACTTTGTTTCCGATAGAGAAAGAAGGCCCCTATGGAGAGCTTCTTGGAGCTGTCTCGTCGAAGTGTAATTTTCACCATCCAGCAAAGCCTTTATTTGAAACGATGTGTTCCGGTAACACGTGCTTTCGTCCTGGCAGTATCCGTCACGCTGTAGATTAGAGTTTTATCAGTTCAGAGAACAATACAATCTCAATGTCCGGAGTGTTACTACATGTCGTGGCCTTCTAGCGTAAAGAAATCGTATATCTTTTTTTTCTCGAACTGCTTTGCGCATTTGCGCTCTTTACGTCATGCGTTGTACGAATTACACAACTTTCCTAGGTTCCAGAAAAAAAGTCTGCAGGTGCCAATAAAAAATGCAATATAACTGAAATGGCCGTTGCTCGCGAGGTGACTTTTTAAATTTAAAATTGTGATGAAAAAATGAAATTGAATAAACAATAACGTTTATCACATTAGACTCGGCTAATGTAAGGCAATGCCGACTGGGTGACCTTACTCGAAGTAAAGCAAGTTGAACATTTTTCTGCCACGAATGATATAAAAACAGGTGCTTATACATCGTATATCAAAAGGTAGTGTGCATACACGATCTGGGGCGTGTTTATTCTTTGCGTGAGGGTCCTGTCACATTAGTCATAAAAAAGATTGTTTGCAGACATGTTCAAGAGATGAAGCAAACATCCTTCGAACGTGGTTGACGCGTGTAGGCAAATAAGCATGTCATCGTTCCTGCAGCTATCAGCGCGAGTGCGTCTTCAATTTGTTCGCTCTTAGTCTAACTTTGGTTCGCAAGTATAGACCGTTCCAGCTCTTATCTTCCAGTCGAAAAATGCTGAGTCACTGGACTGTTACGCATGCGTAGCGTCTCATATTTCGTGGAAGAGAGCTACTGCGCACGCTCAGAACGCCTCCCACAGCCCAGAAGACAAAGATGGCAGCGCCCAGAAGGCAGTATTTGGAAAGGTCTAAAGGGCGATCTCGCTCGACTTCATTGGATTTCCCTAGCGCAAAACTAGATTCCTCTGTCTGTCCCACTAGAAAAGTGGAGAAGTTTGGTGAAGGACAGACGTACGCTTCGGCCACATCGACGAAGAACGTCGAATGTCACTTTCCAAGGCAACATCGACGAAGAGGAGCGTGCTTTCAAAAGTCTGCATGTTGTCGAGGACAGTCCGTGAGGGAAGCGTGTCGTTTGGTCTTGAAAACGTCGAGAGATTCTTCGCGACAAGAAAAGTGTACACATTAGGAAGCTGTACTCTTTGTTACACACAAAGTAAAAGGCTGTTTTTAGTCTTCATGCGCTGCACTTAGTAGTCCTCACAATATTTGGTTGTCGGGGGAAGAATTTATGCTTTTGGCGTTTGGAACGTGTACTGTACGTCTAGGTCAGGCGTCTTCAAACTTTTTTAATCAAGGGGCCGGAATCATGGCATTTGTTGACGTCTCGACAGCCGGAAAAAGAAAAAAAGAAGACTAATAAAAAAGAACTAAGTACATAAACCTAGATAACAATTTAAACGCAAAAATGAATGTTAGAGTAAGTATGAAACAAAACCTAAGGTGGATGCATATTTATATTTCACATCGAAAGTTAATATTTAGCAACTTATGGCATTACACAACACTTGTGACCAAGAAAGCTTGGCATAAATCAATGCGCGTGGGTACATTAATTGGCACATTCGCGCAGTGCAAAATTCTAACAAGAATTATAAAACTTATGCTGACAATGTGTGATGTTTGTGACAGAGGACACTAATCGAATGATTGAATGGCTCCGTCCAAAACAGGCTGGACTTGGGAATAATTGTGCCAGGGGAAAGTGATTACATCTCTCCGATGTTCATTGTCGAGAGCGCCGGTAAAGAACCGCGATCATGCATAGACGACCGGAAACTCAACGCGATAATTAAGAAAAAAGTGTTTCCCATTCCGAATGTTGAAGCACTGCTTTAAGGGATACTTCAACTAAATGTGAAATATTCCCGTCGTGTTCAAAAATAGGTTGAATATGATTCACAATATCCGTAAATGACAATCGCGCGTTTGTATTTTGATCCTGGTGGCTGTATATTTCGTTATAAACGGTTCACTCTGGCAAGCGCTCGAAGAAGGCCCAGCTTAGAGCACGTGACATCCAACGCAATCATGACGTAGGTCGTCTCAAGACGAGCAAAGCTACGGCGAGGCTGACGTCGAGACAATGGCCTAGTCGTTCCAGCCACCGAAGCGGCTGCTTTTGTACGAATGTTGAGTGACTTGGTTAATCTTCCATAATCTTGTAGGGGGACAATAGCGACTTCTGCGACACACAAAAGGGATTCTCGGGAAGAGGAGTTCCTCCTTCCCCTTCTCTCGTCGTGGCCGGAGAGCGAGACGACCTCCGTCACTAGCTGTCCAAGGTTCCTAGACGAGCATTACAAACGAGGCGTTAGCGACATCCACCAGGTGCTCTTTGCTAATCGTCTAATTCGTTTTAAAATTCCTTTTCGAGACTTTTTAAACAAGATATTGGTATGTTCCATGTGATACTGCTCTTTTGAACAGATATAGACCAAAAAATGAGCGCAGAAATTTCGTTGTAGTATCCCTTTAAAGGGATACTTCAACGAAATTTGAAATATTCCCGTCGTGTTCAAGAATAGGTTGAATATGATCCACAATATCCGTAAATGACAATCGCACGTTTGTATTTTGATCCTGGTGGCTGTATTTTTCGTTATAAACGGCCCACTCTGGCAAGCGCTCGGAGAAGGCCCAGATTAGAGCACGTGACATCCAACGCAATCGTGACGTAGGTCGTCTCAAGACGAGCAAAGCAACGGCGAGGCTGACGTCGAGAGGATGGCCTAGTCGTTCCAGCCACCGAAGCGGCTGCTTTTGTACGAATTTTGAGTGACGGGTTAATCTTCTACAATCTTGTAGGGGACAATAGCGACTTCTGCGACACACAAAAGGGATTCTCGGGAAGCGGGGAGTTCCTCCTTCGCCCTTCTCTCGTCGTGGCCGGAGGCGAGACGACCTCCGTCACTAGCTGTCAAGGTTCCTAGACGAGCATTACAAACGAGGCGTTAGCGACATCCACCAGGTGCTCTTTGCTAATCGTTTAATTCGTTTTAAAATTCCTTTTAGAGACTCTTTTAACAAGATATTGGTATGTTCCATGTGATACTGCTCTTTTGAACACATATAGACCAAAAAATGAGCGCCGAAATTTCGTTGTAGTATCCCTTTAAAGGGCATCTCCGCCGTGATTTTGATGGTCACCGATTTCTATAAAATTTTCACCATGTATTTGGATGCCCTTCCTGAGCATGTGTACAAAATATCTCGGAAAAATAATAATTTTCTTAGAAGAAAATGAATTTTGAAATTTACATGTGCACACCCAAATCACTTGCTGCCGCCCTACTGGCAACACTGAGCTAGAGCGGCACACGGAGGCTGCCATGATGGCGCTGACGTTGTCGTGACGTCACATGTTGGTCAGGGTGCTTGCTTTGCAGCTTTTTGGTGCTGGCGACTGTCTGCTTTTTGCTTATGTTATCGGTTTATACAGTTATGTAAGAGCGCGTAATGGCGACTGGAGGAAATTGGTGTTGTGCCGTAGGGTCTCGCGCTACGGAAGCGTCGCTTGAAAACACGGTCTACTAAAACCGTCTATTGTCAGACCCCAAGATATAACAACAAGTGCCTCCAATTAAAAGGCATAACGTCGATCTGTTTTTCTTGGCGTGCTAGCAACAAAGGCTGCCTTACCATTCCGCTTCGGAAGCGGCATCTGGGTCCACATGGCGGTGGATCACGAATGCAGCCGCCGCTGGCGGTTCCCTCGGGCCGGCGGATCGTATGAGAATGGGTTATCGTCATCGTCCTCAAAATCTAGCAGCGTATCCTCATCGTTGCTCGATTCAGACGAGCCTGATGAGTTCATTTTTATCCGCGGCACGAACACAAAACAGTGACCTGCTGCCAGGCTGGCCAAGCTCAAACTGCACACGTGCGAGTGTTTATACCATATGTGACGTCACGTCAAAATGGCGGGCCAGTCGAGTGGCAAGTTAGTTTCGGTATCGGTTTCAGCGTATTTTAACGATTATAAATTATGTAAACAGTTTTTTGATGATTTAACCGCTGCTGTGGGCTAAATGTTTAGTACCCTTTCCGAAAACATGTTTCGATAAAAACGCTCAAATTGACGGCGGAGCTGCCCTTTGAGGTCGCGCTCTTTGTTTTTTTCTACGCTAATCGAGCGGAGTGCTCAAGGGTGCTGAGTCTTCCAGCAGTTACCTTCCTTGATGATGCGGCTATTTTTGTTTTTCCAGTAGCTGGGAGCAGCACTTGCAACACGTGCGAGAAGTATTCGCTATAATACAAAAAGCGGATTAACTCTGAAAATGGCATAAATGTCATCTCGCCAATGCTGAAGTTCAGTATTTGGGCTAGTGTGGCGGCTAGAGGAGCGACGTCCGTCGAAATAAGAAATTATGGCCATAAAGAATTTTCCTTCGCCGAAAACAGAGACGGACTTCCGTTCTTTCATCGGTTTAGCCGACTATCTACCGAAATTATTTCTAGTTTTGCGCGTGTCACATGCCTACTCACAGACGCTCTTCGCAAGGTAAAGCCAAACTGTCGTCGCGCTGAACCGAGGAACGGGAAAACGTCTTTTTCTGGACCTAAGTACGTTTGGCGAGTGATCCCGGCTCGCATCCACCGGTCTGCACGCTCACCTTCATAGTGCAGTGTGACGAGAGCAACCGTGGTTTGGGCGTAGTCGCTCAGACTGAGAGTGAACGAGAGGGACGAGGAACATCCTCCTGTATACGCCAGCAGAAAACTAACAACGCGCGAACAGGCCTACAGCACAGTAGAAAAAGAGGTGTGCTTGTATGGCATGGGCAATCAAAAACACTTGTGATAAATCTGAAAGGATCTTCGTTCATATTCGAGACTGACCACTGCCTCTCGTGTGGCCTAATCAGATGTCAAACAAAAACGGCCGTTTAATGAGATGGAGCTTGGCACTCCAACAATTTACTTTCACGGTGGGGCACAAGAGCGCAAATATTGCGCCAATGCATGGCCTAGATCGCATTCGCAGTGCCCTCTAGTTCTGCAAAACTGTCTCCACATTTTGTTTTTCTTGTAATGTGTTTTTTTATTTTGGTGATTTGCGTGATTTAGAGGCTAGTAACTGCACTAAATATGTCAGAAAGTTCGTTGTATCATTTCGCTCCTTAATGATTTCAACGGGTCCGGCCTTGCTGATTTGTCGCGCCGGATTGCTTCGATGTCGTTTCTGCCACCAGTCCACTAAGTAATTTCAGCACCTCAGCTTTGCTATCGTGCAACGCACAACTGCTAGAACCGAAGTTGTTGCTCATCAACAGGTACCGGACCGACGACGTATTCAGGACGTTTGGCCAGTGGATGCTTGACGGCTCGCATTTGCCCTCGCACCTGACGCTCCTGATGACATGGACCTACTCGGTGTATCGTTGATGCGACACCGTAAGGGAACCTTTCGCACTGTTCCGACAGCGAGACTGAGCTGATCGACGACTGATAACAACCGTGGCCTCATCGACGCCTTGAATTCCCTCTCTGGAGGCCTGGAATGTAGCGATTGGACGCACTCTTCCGCGCTGTTGGTGAGTGGCGGGTTTCGAATCCCGGTTACAGTGCCACCGATTGAGCAGACGTGAGAAGGCGGCTGTAACCGAGCTTTCGGTTGCACGTCAAAGATCCCAGGTGGTCAAATTAATCCTCAGCCCTCCGCTGGGGCGTGCCAGATGCCCGTCGTTGGTTTGGCACGTAAAACCCCCAAATTTGACTTTGGCTGTTGGTAGGTCCCTGCCTTGAAGAGGTAGCGTCATCCCATTCAGAGCACCAGAGGAAACACAGGGCGTCATTGAGGCACGGTTGTTGTTAGTTGTCCAGCTCCGCTGCAAGACCAAGCATGGCCGCTACAACGTTGCTGCAGGTCAGGTTGAGGAGAGCCGCCAGCCAAGAAGACGAGCAGAGACATCAGCATTCTGCAGAACCGGCTGCAAACCCTGCAAAGACAATCTGAAGTACCAGCAGATTCCTGGACTTCTTGAAGCACCTTGGTACTGCACTCGCTTTTGGAGGCGGAATGAAAGTACGCCATGTCGATAGCTGCCATATATTTTTGTTTGTCTGCTGGTTGTCCAATGTTCTAAATATTGCTACTTCCAGCGGCGAATTATATATAGAAAAGACCGCATCTCCACGCGGTGAATGATGTTGTATTGGGGCGAAGCTCTGGTGGTGCTGATGATACTGATTTTGTTCATAGGTAGTGCTGATGGTGCTGATTTTTTTATTGCTCATAGGTAGTGCTGAGTTCCGGGTTGCGTTTCGACTTCATTATTACTGCTTTATGGTCGGTGAAATGCAGAGCCAGTGGTTCTTCTAGCGGATCAGCTTGGATCCGCTAGAAGCCGTGGAACGCATCTCCACCGCTTAAGTCAACGGTCCATGTCAGAAAGAGAATGTGGTATGGAACGTGGTTATATACGCATTTGAGCATTTGACCGCAGCGCCCTCTCGTCTATAAACGTTGAGCCAATGCATGCAAAGTTTAACGCGATTATATACGCATTTGACCGCAGCGCCTCTCCTGTATAGACGTTGAGCGGCTACATGCAACGTTTCATCCATGACATCCCCAGCTCTTGAGTTACTACCACATCTCAGAGCCCCTACTCGTCCCGCAGTCGTGGCCGAGTGGTTAAGGCGATGGACTAGAAATCCAGTGGGGTCTCCCCGCACAGGTTCGAATCCTGTCGACTGCGCAAACATTTTTCTTTTTAAGTAGACAGCTGGATGGCAATCGAGTGAGCACGGACGGCCGGACGGACAAGGCTAGACCCTAAGGAGCTTCGCCCCTAAA
>JAZHYW010015183.1:0-40774 GCA_037355805.1 Ixodes ricinus
AAATATGTGCACTTCCACGACATGAGCCTCCAGCACCGCAGTATACCCGACGTCACGAAAAACGTATCCGGTATGTCCGCCCGGACAAACCTGCTCCCAGGAAGACCGACGTGTAGAGGACGGCCGACCGACACCCGATGTCCTACCACGGCGGGAAGCCCGACCGCACCTACCGCCGATGCCCCTACCCACAACTCGGGCTGCGCGGGTTCCATCCCAACGACCCAGGACCACGCTACGGTGAATGCGCACAAGTCATTCAAGATCACCTTCGTCTTTTGTCATCTTCAATGCCAGCTTCGCTCCGAAGATCTTGCTCAAGGCCCCCATAACTCCCGGCCTCTCCCCTCCGTAGGTCGTGTCGAGAATTCCCTTTGCCTTGCCAGGAAAACAAACTGCGGCAATTCCTGGGGGTGGACTTTTCGGAGACGACCGAAACGAACACCATTTAAAAGCTTCGGAGGTCTCCCACACTTGCGACGAGTCGTATCGGAACGACGCTTCAGCGACATGTCGAATCACCTCGGCGCTACCATCGATTGCCACGGCGCGACAGAACTCATGAATACCGGAGCATACTATTCCGTTTTAAGTGGAAAGCTATCTCGTCATCTTCAGAAAGTGATGTCGCCATGGAATGGCTCCAAATACAAACCGCCGGCGGACTTCTCATCACACCAGTGGGAAGGTCCACAGCACGCGAATACCTCCACGGGAAGACCTGTCCAGTGACATTCGTCATCCTCAAAGAATGTTTTAGAGACGTCATTCTTGGAATAAACCTCCTATGTGAATACGGCGCGGTCACCGACCTAGGCGCAAACAAGTTGATGCTACAGAACCCTATCCCTACGTCGGAAGATTCCAATGCTACGCCAGCCGCTGTACGAGTCATTGCCTACCGCGTGAACTTGCCATCGCTTTAGAGAGTCTTTGTGCCGGTGGGGATCGCAAAATTTATGTGGGGTGAAGCTTTGTTGAAAGTAAAGGTTCAACTGGTCCTGGTTAGAGGAATCAACATTGCCAGGAGGTCACGAAGCTCAAGGACGGGCGCACTCTTGTTCTAGTGGCTAACTTCGGAAAAGAGCCACGGCATCTAAAAAGTCACAGCGGTGGGCCTTGTTGAAGAACTTCCAGACTCAGCCCCGATCTCCTCTTTCTTAAAAGACTCCTCTTCATTGCTGCAGAAGAAGATGCCGTCTTCGGAAGTTGACATTGACCCGACCTCCCCAGGCCCAGAACGGCGACAGCTGAATGATCGTCTCACTGAGTAGAGTGAATGTTTCGCCACGAAATCGTCGTTTGGCAATCACCAAATGACGATTGCAAGGCATCGCATTGTTGCGCATGAAGATGGCCTTTCTGAACACCAGTCACCGTACCGTGTCTCTTTGAAAGAACGTGAGGTCACTCAAGAACAAGTTAAAGAGAACTTCGAGGACGACACCATCCAGCATTCAAGCAGTCAAGGGTCCTCCCTCGTTGTGCTGGTAAAGGACGGAACACCGACATTCAGCGTGAACTATCGAAATCTGCCTATCGAAATCTCTATTTTGTGACAAAGAGAGACGTCTATCCGCGTCCACGTGTAGGCGATGCACTAGAGCGGCTACGCCACGCCCGTTACCTTTCATCGATAGACCTCAAGAGCGGCCGCTGTCAGATCGAAGTCGACGATCGGGACCATGAGAAGACGGCCATCGTCACGCCCGAAAGACTGTACGAGTTTACGTTCATGCCTATCGGACTTTGTATGGCACCAGCCACTTTCCATCGTGTCACTGACGCTATACTCTGGCTGGTTTGAAATGGCGGAGTTGTGTCGTCTACCTCAACGACGTGGTGATTTTCTCAAGTGACTTTGACGAGCACCTGCGACGACTCCGCTCCATGTGTCAAGCCATCAAGACCATGAAACTGACGCTAAAGACTTCGAAATGCGTCTTTACTTACGGCGAACTGAAGTTCTTAAGTCATGTCGTAAGCAACAAAGGTGTTCGTCCAGACCCAGACAAGAAATGCGTAGTTGCTTAATTTTCACCACCGTGGAACAAGAAGGCTCTGAGGAGATTTCATGAACTGTGTGCCCACTGCAGGCGTTTCGGCCGATATTTGGTGAAGATCTCTGCACCGCTCACCGACCTCACGACGGACACCGTGGAGTTCCGCTGAGCGGAAGAGCAACAGCGCGACGTCGATAAGCTCAGACAAAAACTCCAGACGGCTGTGATCCTCGGCCATTTCACCCAGCATGCCGAGACCGAAGTCCACACCGACACCAGTAATACAGGACATGTCGTGGTACTAGTACAAATACATGAAGGCAAAGAGCGAGTGATCGCCTATGCAAGTTGGGCACACTCAATGGCAGAGAGCAGTTACTACACTTCCGAGAAGGAATGCCTTGTGGTCGTCTGGGCGTTGATCAAGATTTGGACCCTAGATGTACTTAAGTCCGTATAGAGTGTTCATGGACCACAACTCGCTCTGCTGGCTTCTTTACCTGAAGGAACCGTTAGGGCGCCTTGCCCGATGAAGCCTAGCACTTCAAGAATTCGACATGTCCGTGTCATACACATCTAGCCTCAAGCACAGGGACACGGACCGTTTGTCAACGGACCCGTTAAGTTCGCTCCCGCCGGCAACGTCAACGACGGCGAGGAGAGTTTGCTCGACGCAGTCAACGCCGACGATATGGTGGTACTCCAACAAGGCTACTTTGAGCTTCACACACTGATTGAACATCTGGAAGGAGGAGGAAGAAGATTTCCCCTGCCCGCCCCCCCCCCTTTTTCCTTTGTCTGAAAATAAACATCAGTGACCGATTATTGCGTTCTCGCAACACACCTTAGTGTTCGAGTTTCCGTTCCTATCAGCTAATTCATTTTTTTTTCATTAATTTGACGTGGTTCATCTCAAGTGCCAAAAAATGTATCAGGGACATTGACTAATTATAAAATATAAGGCCTCGCTTACATACACACCACCTGAGCATGGAGCACTAACTGCTGAAAGTTTCTAAGATTTCCCTTTTTAGACTATGTTAGTTTGCCTATATGTATAATCTGGTGACGCGTAGCTGTGATAGGCCTTGGGATTACGAACACATAGATCAATTTTTTTAATTTTTCCGATCTGCTTCGACGTTACGGTGTGCTGAAGAGCTGATATGGACCATGTCAACATAACTCAGACGCCAAACAGGGTTCCCCAGGCCTTCGTATTTTGCATCTGTACATTTTGGCGCGTTTCTGGTTCGTATTTATGGGTTCAACTTGTTCGCGAGAGCAGCCAAATTGTTTTTAACGAGAACGCGCTTCCTATTAACGCCACATCATTGCATTCTCGGTAGCATTTTAAAGAATGTCCTCGGTTAGACTCTGCTGAAATGGGCACAAACCTATTCTGCTGGTTCAGCTCTACTTTTATCTTTTAACCGCCCGATTTTTCGAGTCATGATCGGTGTTTCGATTTCGGCATAGAAATCCTCCATTGGCGAGCAGGACGGGCCCGCATTGCAGAAGTGCTTGCAACATCAATTAATCTATAATGAACGGCGTATTCTGATTTGCGTGAAAGGGATGTCGCTTTCACCAGCCCCACACACTCTAAAAGATTGATGAGCCATGGTGGCAATGAAAATATTAGCGATTTTTACAATAAGTGCGATGGATATGAAAAGAAGGGCCTTTATGTGTATTGTAATCTTCTGAGAGGAAAAGTTCCAAACTAATCAATTGAAAGTGCAGGCTTTTGCGTTTGCTTTAGAAGGGTTGCTTGCAGATGTATAATGCCTCCAGCGAATATATTTGCCGATTCCCATGTCGAGAAACACGTTCTTTTTTGATGAGCCTCATGGTCATTAGGTATGCTTAACATATTACTGGCTACTCGACTGAGCTGGCAATAAGAGAAAAGCTCAATATTGAGCCCCGTCAGTGCGAACCGGCAATTTTGGACAGGCGACAAATGGTTAGATACTTAGATATATATATTTTCAAGAGCAAAAACATAAACTAACAGACACGTGTGCATTTCGGCGTTTCCACAAAATGGCTTTTTTATTATCAATAGATGCACATGCGAGCCTAGAAAAACCCTCGTTAAGGACAAGAGGAACTTGGTTTCTTTGGACATTCTTTTTCTTTCAGAAGATGTCAGTTCTAAATTGAATACATCAACGAATTCAAGCTTTCTAGACGGCTATGGCTTAGTTTGAAATCTCAAATTACGCTAACCGTTTTCCAGATAAAAAATGCATCAAGAGAAGTGTAATAAATTAAAATATTATTTATATATGGTTGCGAAATTTTACAACACGATCGTATCAACCACTCATTCTTTATTCTTGAGAGCTCAGTCCTAAACACAACCTAAGAAATGTATTCAACCAACAGTGCATCAGAATAAAATTCGTGCTACCGAAACTGGAAAAATAAATAATCAATGGCATAGAGCACATACTTTGTGTCACCGTAAAAGCTAGGTAAAAACGTCCGAGGTTTCCAAATAGCACCTCTGACGGAATGGAGTAGGCGAAATATCTAATAAGACGGTGGAGGATAAAAAATAAAGAAAAATGCACATGGATACTGCCAGTGTCCTTTTTCGCCTTGAGGAATACACTACACTGCCTCAAGCTGTCAGCGTGAACAACAGTTTGCGCGACCCGAACTCGCGCCGCGCGTGCGGCGCATCCATCATTTCGGCCGATGATAGATAGTGGGCCAAGAAGCTGACATCCTATTCTTTGACGCGCGCTTCATCTTCCTAGAAATCAATCGGGAGGAGGAACACTGAAAGGAAATAATGGGGATGCTGATGCACACGCCGGTCGAGATCGTCGATGGCCCCGACACAAACGATTTACCTTCGTGCATGACTGTCATCACTCAATGTAGGTGCGCGAGGTGGCATCAAATAATCCAAATTGCATAAGACATCACTGTGTGAAAGACCTCCGGCCTTACTAGGCACTTCACTCGAATCCTGAAAGGGCTCACACCTCCCGTGTTCGCCTAGGGCGCCCCTAACGAGAAATAGAGGATAAAGAAGGATTCGTTATCTTTAATTCCAACTTTCGCCGTCCCGTTGTTTTTTTTTTTTTTTCATTGGTTTCTTTTACGTGGTTTTGCGTTTATAAAAGAAAAAAAAAGCCTTGCCGGAAAAAAAAATGTAAGTCGCTCTTCTCCGACGAGTATTTTTTTTTTCTGTATCGTTTTACCTTAACTCGAGACGCGGCTTTAGCCTAGCTTCTTTTCTGCTGTCTGTTTTAAGAGCTCCCGGACCCACCGATGCCAGTCTGAAGTGGACGTTATGTACTTCTGGCACTAGGCTCTATCTTGAATAATTTGGCAGCATGCAAAATACTTGATTATTCCTTCGTCTCTCCTGAAACCTTCCTCCCTCTAGCGGCCGAAGTAAGTAGGAACGCGGGAAACGAGAACGACAGAGTTCGGTCATACATCACGTTGTTTTTTTGTTTGTTTTTTCGAGAGACAGCGCGCTCCAATTTCTTTCGAAGTCCAAAAGCTGCCGTTTTGTTTTGTTAATGCAAATTGCGATTCATTTTAAAAGGCGACAGCTCGTTCTTCCTTATCTCGTATTGAGCAACCCGCATTAATGAAGCGAGTCCAACAGTCATGAAATATCATCATAATATTATAACACGACATTCGAGCACATATGGCTTATGCATAACGCTGGGACCTAATCCGGGCCCTCAGCATTAATGCCGGCAAAACCGCCGTACCGAAGGAACTTTTGTGAGACGAGTAAGGCACTTCATACTTATCTATTTCGAAAATGCTTCACAGCTACAACTCTAAATAAACATCTTAGCTTTTTTTTTTATAAATGAAGAAACAATTAAAGATGTTTTTGTTTTGATTTTGTCGGGCATTCCCGGCATGTGGTATCGAGCATAGGCTGAACAGCGATAAGGTCAAGGAGAAAAAAGCTTTGCTGCGCGAGCCTTAAAGGAGTGACGGAGGTAAATACCTTCTGGATATTTTATAACGGTTTAAACTCGGCTCATGCTTACGTTGGTTGGCCAAAATGTTACAAGATTGAAACAGTCATATATTCTACTAGTCTGCCTTTAATATCAGACCTGAGGCGCCTCCACTATGAAGCTAAGAAAATTCTTAATTGGGGGTTGTGTGGATATTTATAGAGCGTGTAGTTGGTCACCCATTTTTTAAGTTGCAACTAGTCTCCCAGCTGTAGATGAGCAATTTGGCCAGTGCAGTACAACCGCTAGTCTGGGGTCTTTAACGTGCACCATGCAGTAGTGATAGACGATCGCACGCCGGTACGATGCTCATCCAGATCAAAACGGGCAGGGGTGGAGATTTGAAGAGCCTCCTGACGCATCCCAGTGTAGGACGAACAATTATTTTTTTAATTAATTAGATTTCTTTATGTACAAATACATTTTCAGAAACGGTATTTTCTCCTCAATATAGAGTTGATTAATTTTTTTGTTTTTTCAGCCAGGAGTTCAAGAATATATATATATTCTTAGAATCCTGGCTGAAATGAAAAAAAAATCATTCAGGCTTATATACAGGGTGTTTCTTTTCAACTGAACAGAATTTAAAAAAAAAAACATGAAAGTTATAGATTAATGCGGTCTGCGCAGGTGAATTATACGGCCAGGGGACATAGTATAGGGGGCTAATCGTAACGATCAGTCGGCTAATTAGTTAATATTCGTTAATTAACTTTTTAATTCAGAAAATTAGACATATAGTTCCAATTAGAAACTTGCTCAGCGTCATCGAAAACCACTAAAGCAGCCATTTTCGGAAAGACTTTCACCACGTGACAAGCGTAGTACTGCACTAAAGTTACCACTCGTGGAGCAGCTACAAGGCTGGGGCTAGACAAAAGACGGAAAAATTGCCCGGGCGCCTTACAGCAACCGCTAGCCTTGTACCTGCTCCACGAGTGGTAACTTTAGTGCAGTACTACGCTTCTCACGCGCACAAAGTCTTTCTGAAAATGACTGATTTAGTGGTTTTCAATGACACTGAGCAAGTTTCTAATTGTTAGCTATATGTATATTTTCATTAGTAAAAAATTAATGAACAAATTTTAAATTAATTAGCCAACTGATCGTTACGATTAGGCCCCTATACTATGTCCCCCTGGCCGTATAACTCACCTGCGCAGACCGCATTATTCTAGCATTCATGTTTCTTTTTTCTTAATTCTGTTAAACTTAAAAAAACACCCTGTATATATGTATATATATGTATATATAGGCAAAACTAAAGTGCGCAGACACAGAAGCTGTAGGATGATACAAATAAAATTCAAATTTAAGAAAAAAGTCACGCAAGAAAAAAGTGTGAAGTGCCGAAAAAAAGTGTATTAGTTCACAAGAACAATGAAGGCCAGGCACAAGAACGCTGGTTACACGGGAAAAACCGTCCTGAAGAAATCAGTGCAACTGCCGAAACGTCGACGGACGTCACGACCCTTTCTTATTTTTATTCATTTTTTTTATTCTTAATTCTCTATTCTAATTTCCATTTAACAATTTATTTTTCTAAGTTCTTGTGCTTTAACTTTGACTTTTATTCCGTCCTTTTTCAAGTTTTTTTCTTTCCCGCGTAACAAGCGTTCTTGTGCCTAGCCTTCATTATTCTTGTGAACTAATACACGTTTTTTTTCGGCACTTCACCCTTTTTTCTTGAGTGACTTTTTTCGCCATCAAATTAGAATATTATTTTTATCATCCTACAGCTGCTGTGTCCGCGCACCTTACTTTTGCCTATATATCAACGGAAGCATTTGTAAACATTCGCCACATTATATATATATATATATTTTATAGTTTTATCTTATTTCATATATATATATATATATATATATATATATATATATATATATATATATATATATATATATATATATATATAATTTATAGTTTTAACCATACATTTTTTTTCGCTTTTTTGTTGTGCGAGCGTGGATAATCTTTCCGCCAACCGTTTAGTTTTTTTTGTTTGTTTTTTACCATTTGCAAGTTTTGGTTTCCCTTTCCCTCTGTGTGAACTACAATGTGATTTCACAACGTTATTTCCATTTCTTTTTGCTCTTTATCCCCTCTAATTTCTTCTTATGGGTATATAAACATTCACTGGCTGTACGCGGTCCCCGCTCAAAACGTCGTAATAAACTTCGAAGTAGTAACTACGACAGTACGCATGTTTCACTTATATATATATATATATATATATATTATTTTATTTTTTTCCTTTGATACATAATAAAATGGTGCGTTCTTCAGGGTTCGCGTGACTACCATCCCTACTGCAAATTAGTTTTCCCAGGACGTCATCAGATGATTGTCGCCACGACTACTCCGGGTCTAGAATCCGGCAAGTGTCCAAACATGCGCTCACCCATCCTTTGTTTGTTTGTTTGTTTGTTTGTTTGTTGTTGTTTGTTTGCAGGATAGTACAGTTTTCACTAGCTGCCTTCCTAGAGTGTGCCTAGCCCTGTCGGCTTCACCCAACGACCCGTTCTAATGACATGAACATGTTCTAACCACAGTAATTTTCAGTTGCGCCATGAGCATTTAATGCTTCCCTGAAAGAAACTCTTACATCTAGCCTTGTTGCTAGTTTTCTCAGGTAACGTCGAACTGAACCCAGGTCCTCTAAAATCAGAGTCGTTGGCAAAGACTGCCTATGCTTGAAAGGCTAAGTGCCAGTATGGCCAGTGTTAATTTGCGACTCTCGAACATTAAACACAGGCAGAAGAAATATGAAAAAGAAAAAAAAACATTTACAGTTTAAATAAAAGTTATGACCACCTACAAGTACGTTTTACCGGTTTTGAGAAACAATAAAAAGAAAAAAACCTGGAGGCGCGAATGCATAATAACGACGACCCAAGAACCGTAGCTACCCATCCAATATGTTTTTCTTCAGGGTGTACCCAACGAAAAAGGCAATGAGCAACAAGAAGACTGTAAAAACCAAGTTTTCCACATCTGCCATGAATACATGAATATCACCCGAACTTTAATAGAGAGGGCATACAGGGTTGGTTATGTTAACAAGGGCTGTAAGAGGCCAATTATTTTAAATTTTATGTCCTCGAGCGAAACACATGATGCTCTAGACTAGGCTTTTTTTTTCATTTTAGGCTTTTTTTTGTTTGTTTGTTTTCATTTTAGTTTTAGTGTGTTGGAAGAATTTAGTAAACCGCGGCGTAAAGGAATACGTATATTATGAAATTGTTCACAAGAAACAAAAAATGGATGAAATCTGCGTCTCTTTTATGACAAGCTAATTGTGAATGACGAAGCGTTTTTTTATATACAGATAAAAAAGGCCTAATTGTTGATTATCGCCTAGTAAGACCACAGGAGTTATGTTTTAGAGCGCAGCTCTAAAACATAACTCCTGTGGTTTAACGCGTGACGTCACTGATGACGCCATCAGTGACGTCATCGGCATCGGCATCGTCACTGATGACGTCATCGGCATTCGCATCGTCATCGCCACTGATGACGTTATCAGTGACGTCACTGATGAAGTCATCGGCATCCGCATGGTCATCGTCACTGATGATGTCATCAGTGACGTCACTGATGACGTCATCGGCATCCGCATTGTCATCGTCACTGATGACGTCACCAGGGATGATTACGTCATCAATGACGTCACCGATAACGTCATCACAATGACGATGACGTCAACATGATGACGTCATCGTCACGTGACCTCAAAGGGGTCACGTAACCCTCGTGAGGTCACGTGACCCTAGGGACGTCACATGAACCCCGTGAGGTCACG
This sequence comes from Ixodes ricinus, assembly GCA_037355805.1. Taxonomy (NCBI): domain Eukaryota; kingdom Metazoa; phylum Arthropoda; class Arachnida; order Ixodida; family Ixodidae; genus Ixodes; species Ixodes ricinus. The sequence continues at coordinate 9,816 of JAZHYW010015183.1, forward strand.
TGACCTTCCTGAGGCGACGGCGACGCCGCTGGGAGGGAGGAATAGCAGACAGGATGACGAGGTGAGGAGGACGGAGGTGGGTTGTACCTTCCCCTCAGTACCCTTCCTCCTCGTCCTCAAGAGCTGCGCTCTTATTCGGCGTTACAGGGAGTTGTAAACGGCTTTCATTTTTTTCCTTTCCCAGTGATTGGTGCAGTTTAGCATCACTCGGAAGTGCTTTTTCTGTATTATTTCCGAATAACTACAGTCTAAATCTAATCTAATCTAAAAAGTTATATCTATGAATTTGTTTCCTCACTGGAGACGATAAAACACCACGTATTCACGAGCGCGGGGTCGTTGCTCAAGTTCACTATAATTAGAAAATAACTGTTCCCGTAGGCTTTTCTGTTTACCGGAAGAACCGCAATGCGGATGACGGCGGCGTGTTTTTAATTATACATAATGAATGGGTGAATAGTGTGCTTATTGCACCATAAAATAATATCGATTTTATTTGAGGCGGCGTCCGTTTGTTAAAAGGAACTTTCGTGCTGGACACTTACTACCTTCTCCAGATGTAAATAATATTGATGAACTGATATATAGGCTGTTTACCAAACCTGAATGTTCTGTAGTTATAGGAGGAGACTAATCTACAAAATACGAAATGGACGGACACCGCTTCGTGCATTCATCAATCAAGTTTGTGTAAATTTCTGGAGACCTTGTTATTTTGTTTTTTCTAGACAAAATAATTTTAACATCAACAAAAACAATGGTACATTTTAAATTTATTATTGGTTCAATTTTCGAATATTTTTCTTCTAATCTAACTGCACCTTGAAGTGCAAGTGACCACGTAGCAGTTATATGTGATTTATAGGTAAAGGAGGTGATTAGGGCATCGAGGTCTATAAGAAAATTACATTTTACGGTCAGGCAGACAATGAACTTATCTCCTCAGAATTTTCTCCACATAAGATGTCCCAAGTCACCAGGCTCGATCTAAAATTCACCGTAAAAATCGGCGCCTGCACGAAGCAGTGTGAAATTTTCTTCAAGGATGTATTTCACAGGTTGATGTGGTCTTGTGAAATTACAAAGTGTAGCTCCGTTTCTGTAAAAATTGGGGCAAGAAACTTGCCCTGGTCAACGGAGGACGGTGAAGCAGACAAACGAGTCTAGTTGTGGGGCTCGTTTGGCGCGCGTATTGATAGATGGCGTCGGGAGCAGCGTCCGAAGATGTAGCCGACCAGCGCAAGAAAGCAGACGACACGCAGATGAAATGTGTTGGCAGCAAGAGTACAATCTTATGCACACGCGTTCTTCTTTTTTTTTACTTTAAGTTTTATTTCTTTTGTCCGCATCAACTCAAAATAGTCAGATTGGACGTTTAGTGCTTAAACAGCGTAAGTTCGGTCTGCCAGGATGGGGCGACACTGGTTTACACTGTAGATGAGCAATTTTGCCAGTGCAGTACGACTGCCAACCCTCCAGTCGAATTCGTCGTCTGCGTCACAGCCCGCCGTTCACCGTGGCTAGTTTAGTGGCCCTATCTTTTTACAGAAAAGGAGCCATGCTTTCTATTTTTAAATAAAAAACTGACCCGTGAAATACACCTTTGACGAAAAGTTTAGTTTGCTACGTGCAGGCGTGGATTTTTACGGGCCACTTTAGATGGAGCCTGATGACTTAGGACACCCTATTTTCTTCTTCGGAGTGGAGCGACCAAAGAGATGTAGATAAGTTATGAGAATTGTTAATGCAAAAAAATATCATGCTTGCTAATTGCCACATACCATGAAAGGATTTCAAGGAAAAATAAATATAAACCGTGAATAAAACCCCAATACAGAAACACATGTAACAAAAACGTAATGTTCATAAAAAGTATCGAAGAAGTCCCTCTGGTATTTTGAAGCATTTGGCAGAAGTAACCAAACATTTGAAAAGAAGTGGGCAGAAAAACAAAACGGATTTTCTGTCAGCCATTGTACGAAAAATAATGTGATTCTAAAATGTTCTGGAAATATGGAACATAAAAAACAAGATACTTCTATTTCTGATTTGCTATCTAGTGGTGCTCTTGTAGACAGTGACATTGAAAAGTCCGAGTCCTTCAACGCACACTCCAAGTCCGTGTCTGCACCTTGTGCTGTCAGCAGTTATTTTTCGGTTTCTGCTCAGACAAAGAAAACGTTACTCTAGAGGCGGTGGTCCTAGTAGACAAAATTGTGGCCCCAATTCGATCTTTTTATACTTCCGCAGCCTATGAAGCAGGTAGGCTTTCGCCCATATTTTTTAAAAACTGTGAAGAATAAATCGCACACAATTTAAATGTTATTTTTACCCAATGTTTGCAACCGGTTGTATAGTTCAAACTTCAAAGTGATTTCAAAAAAAGCGACTGTAACTCCGACTTTTAGGTGTGGAGAATGAAATCCACTAAATCTTTTAATCATCCCGCTAATTGCATATTCCGACACTGACCTATCGCTAGCTGTGCCTTCTTGGGCGTGTTGACTTCACGACTATTAACATTTTTTTATTGATTGGGGGTCTGTAGTGCGTCAGCATCGAAGGCTATATTGCGCCAAGCTTAGACTATTGGAATACTGGGTCAGGAAGAGTAAAGAGCTATAGTAGCGAAATATGCCATTTTTTATGTGGAAGTTAAAAACACAGCTGCGTGGGATGGGCGGTTCATCACCTAGCATTAAGGCAAGGTGTAGCGGAATGTGTTGTTTGTAAAGCAGTGAGAAGTGTTAATAACGACATCGACAATACATAGGGCATTCAATGAGAATGTGCATATTACTTTGAGGTGAGTTACAGTGTGCACATTCAGTTGCACACTACCCGCTCGAGAGGTGTCTATGTGGGAGACGGGTATGACCAATTTGTAACCTACAGAGGATGACCTCATTGAAGTGCTCTCGATGTCGGGCACTCTCCCACTCCACTAGAAAAGGATTGATTGCTTGTAGTTTATTTCCGGCGTCATTGTTCCACTGCAGCTGCCACTTTGCTTGAATGCAACGTTTCGAAGAGTTTTGTAAATATCTGTATTGTACTTGGTGTGTATCGATTTCTCTATCATTAGCAGAGCTAGTTGCGCAATCAGCCGCCTCATTTCCAGGAATGCCGACGTGGCTTGAAACCCAGCGTAGGACTATATCAAGCTTTTGCTTTGCAGCCGAGATAATCTTGTTTTTAACCGAGAAACCAGTGGGTTTGTCACAGGTTCATTGATGTGACTGCCTTAAAAACTTGGAGCTGGTGTAGATTACAGCGTGAAGAAGCCTTTTTTCAATTATGTAATCAACTGCCAGAAGCAAAATATAAAGCTGTCTGTTAGTATAGTGGCTGTCGAATTGATTATTTTTATCTGATTCAACGATGGACCCACCATAGCACAGTCCACGAACGAGCCTTTCCTTGTCCCGTCCGTATAAGAACTGGCATACTCGTGATGCATGGTTTGAAGCTCAACAAATTCCTGCCTTGTGACTTCCTGTGGAACATCATTTCTATCATACTTGGTAAGTGTAAGGTTGCAATGTATGTGGCTGTTGTTTCTTGGGGCTATATTAAGTGGGTTCTGGATTAGTAGGGGCTTTGCATCCCTCCCAACAGATTGCGCTGCACTATCAATCCTTAGAGTCCTTAGAGAAAATGGGGGGACTATAGAAGGTTTGTTTCGAAATGTGCGCTGAAACTTGATATCCTCAATATTATCTCGAACGGGGTGGTCGGCGACGGAGCGACCTCCATTGGATTACATGAAACCCAAGGAAAATATCCTGTACTCCAGCGACAGTTCATTCGCTTCTGCATAAAGACTCAGTGCCGGGGAGGTGCGAAATGCACCAGTAGCTGATCGCAGTTTTTGATGATGAATGGGATTTAACATCTTCATAACTGATGTTTTGAAAACATAATCCAGCTGAGAGCGAATGACGGAGCGATAGATGCGCAACAGGCACAGTTGGTCGGGGCCCCGTTAAACATGTGACAAGACCTTAAGGAATTTCAAAAATTTAAGACACTTCAGTTTTAAGCTTTTAATGTGTCAAATGAAACTTAATTTGTAATGAAACACAAGGCCCAGAAACTTGTGTTCATGTTTTACAACAACACGAGTACCATACATGTCCAAAGACGGTTCCTGAAGAATTTCACGTCGACAAGAAAAACAAATACAAACTGTTTTTAGTCTTGGAACGTGCGGTGAATAACTTGGTCAGATGGGCCAAAATTGGCCCATTGACCAAGTTATTGACCGCACGTTGGACCTAAAGTTGACAAATCGAGGAATTGGAGGATGCAACGGAAATCTGTAGAACATCAACATAAGAAGGATATTGTACTGAAGGACGAATTGCACGGCCAATGGAATTAAGTTGGACCATAGAAAGAATAACATTCAGTACACCCTGCTCAGGAACTCCATTTTATTGTAAAACTTTTTAGAGAGAGTTTTCCCGGCCTAACGCGGAAAGTACGGTGCTCCAGATAACTGTTTATAGCACTTAACTTCGACCACGGAAACCAAAATAGAATAAATCTTGCAGTATTCCGTAGTGCCAGACTGTGACGTATGCCTTCTCCAAATCAAAGAAGTTGGAAAGACACTGTTGACTGTTGACAAACGCCTCACGTACTAAAGTCTCAAAGCGCACAAGATGATCAAGACTAGACCGTGCTGAACGAAAGCCACATTGGAACTTATCAAAACAGTTTTTTTTTTCGTTCTAGAAAAAAACATAAGTTTCTTGTTCAACATCCTTTCTAATGTCTTCGAGAGGCACCTAGTTAGAGCTATAGGTCTGAATCTAGATGCACAAGAGGGATCTTTGCCGGAATACAGCACTGGCACAACGAAAACGATCTTCCAGGAACATGGAAAGTGGCCCTCAAGCCAAGCTTTATTAAAAGGTACAAAATTAGCTTCATAGTGGATGGATGAAGATTTTCGAGCACATTTATAATAAATACCATCTGGTCCAGGGGCAGTGTGTTTGGATTAAAGAAGTGCCATTTGAAGTAGGCATTATGTAAATAGAAAAATATAGGACTCGTGCATGCCACCTGATGTGATAATAGCTTTTTTCTGCATTCATCTTGTATCGCTGAAACATGTCTGTATAATGTTGGGAAAGGGAGACATACTCGGAGTGCTCACGGAGGATGTTGGCCTGTTTCTCAAGACTTGCAGGACACGCTAAAGTTTAACCCAAGAGTGCGACATTGAATGCCCGGTAAGAGCCACCATTTTTCTGTACACGATCCCAAACTTCCTTCGCAGATACAGTGCTGTTAATTGAGGAAGTGTACCCTTTAAAACATTTTCTCTTCGCTTGCCATCTAATACACCTCGTCTGGGCCATCTTTATTTTAAATTCAATAAGATTGTGTGTTGTAGGGTAGCGCCTAAAAATACCCCTGCTCAATTTTGTTCTTTTTTGGCTAGACGGCAATCTTTGTTCCACCAGAGCTCAGCTCCCCTGGGTAGAGGCGAGGACGTCATGGATATGGAAAGAAAGGCAGACTGTAAAATGTTCTGATTAATATGTTGATTGGCTCTATCGGTATCGAGATCGTCAAGTGATGTGCATGACAAAAGAGATGAATCATTGAGAGTTGCCCTGTTGGGTTTTTTTAATTTACAACGAAAAGGGCGCTTTTAAACTGTCATGGGAAGATAGTTAAATTTAAACATGATGGAAAAGTGGTCAATTCCATGAGGATTCGGGATGACCTTCCATGAAAGCAATGGAAATAATGGTGCGTGAAAATTAGATAGGTCAATAGAAGTAAAGGTGTGAGTTGCTGAGCAAAAATATGTGGGTTGATTTGTGTTTAGCAGGCACAATCCCGTAGGAAGCAAAAAACGTTCAACAAGGGCCTCTATACAATCCCGTTGGTCACTACCCAACAAGGTATTGTGTGAGCTAGAATATCCTCAAAGTAAAAAAGGTGAAGTAACTTGATCAACGAGGTCTTCTAGCTCCTCCATATGAAACAGATAGATGGGAGGTACATACAAAGAACTGACTGTAATTATTGTATCTAACAAAATGCGTGTAGCCACTGCCTCCAGTGAAGTTTGCAGGACCCCCTCGTTACAAAAACTGAACGTTCAACAACTACCGCAACACCTCCAGCTCCGTGAGCTGGATGTGCACGGTTCCTGCGAAACACCTCGAATTGTTTTAAAACAATATTGTGGGGTGTCTTTAGGTGCGTTTCCTCTAAGCAACATGCAATGGGCCGCTGATCCTCTAAAAGATAGCTCACATCGTCGTAGCTAGGAAGGGGGCATATGCAGTTCCGCTGAAGGAAGAAAGACTTTTATCTCCAATAAAAAAAACGTTTCAATATATGCCTTACAAAAAACAATTGTAAAACGTAGTTTATGTGTCTTTTGGTTCCAAAATTCATGGGATAGTTTTCGTATTTGCATTGTCCTTAGGCCGTCCTGCAGCCCCACAGAAAATCGAGGAGACAGACCCTGATCCAGATAAAGAAAGGTCCTCATCAGAGAGTGAGATGCTCTCATTCTTTTTCTCATTTAATAAGACCTTGGGTCCTTAGGGCCGCAGAGGTGGATATGACTGCCCAGGCTTTAAAGAGCTGCCAGAGGCACGGGGAGGCAGCCCCCAACCCCGGCCAGAATGGCCAGCTGGTGCCGGTGATGGCACACCTGGTTCCTTGGAGGGTGCAGTGCCCTCCTTAGAGGGCACAACAGCATCATTGGAGCATGAGGGCGGTAGGTGACCCACCGTCTTCGGACGTTCAAAAGAGGAGTCTTGTGGGGAAGACAGATCTTCAGGGAAAGTTTTGGTCTGCCTTGGACCCATGGACACTGGGTGTCCCCTTCGCACTGCCTGGGCATTTGAACCCCTTCCCTTGAAGGCAAGCTGTTCTCTAGCGTCTTAGTAGCTTAGGTTGTGCTTGACCGTAAATGGGATTATTTCATCTCTTCCTGCCGTTTCGGACAGAGTAGAGTTCAAAAATTAGTACCAGGTGTTGAGTTGGCATCTCCCGTCCGTCTCTTCGTTGGGTGATTCGCCGCACGGCTGCAACAGAACTCCTCCGCCGACCTTCAAAGATTTCCTGTTCGGTACACTGAAGGAGGCCATGCTCAGATAGGACGCCACGGAGAGCATTCAAAGTGCGGTGTGGGGTTACAGAAACTTGGTGCTCGCCTAAGCTTGTCAACTTAAGTAATGCTGTGCTTTGAGCTTTATTTTCTACCTCAATGAGGAGGTCCCAGCAAGTTCGTTTGCCTGTGTAATTCTATCCAATTGCCTGCTCTAGGACCTGAGAGGCAAAAAAGGGTGAAATCTTTGAAAACGGTAGAATATCGTGTACAGCATCGACTTCAAGAAAACGTAAAAAGATGTCGGGTTCTTTGGCTTTTACAAACGTGGGGGAGCGGGGCAAACCCTTCTGCGTGTTCGCTCTGCTCGGGGTTCGGAAGAGAGGAATGCATAAAAGGCAAGGGTGTTCGGAATGCACGGTGCACCGCCCACCACCGAGCCCAACGAGGGGTTAGGTAATACATCCTAGCAAGAAGAGTCGAAAAAGAAGAAGGTAAAGAAACGAAAGGTGGAGAAAGACGACTGACTGAATCATCCTGGTCAGGACAAGCCAGGACTCCCGTGTACAAGAAGCAGGCACCAAAGCGGTGTACTGCCTCGCCCCGGGTGCCCCGGAGGGTCGTAACCTACCCAGGGCTTAGCTCAACCACCAGGATCCCCCTTTCCCCGGACACGGGTTAAGCCACGCATAGCCAGGCATGGGTGGGCGAACCCACATGGCTCGGGGTTTGTGGTGACGCTACCCACCAAGCACCTTCTAAAGTAGGTGCCCCTCCGTGTGGGTATGGAGGCCCACGTGACTGGGGTCTGCGGTGACGGCACTTGCCAAGCAGCTAACGCCTAAGGTGTAGGCGCCCTCTGCGCGGCGATATGTTGTGCGGTGGTGGCGAACGCTTTTGTTGCAGGGACACACCCCTCAATTGCATTCACTACTTTTTTTATGCGAAGTTCAAATAAATACGCTATGGGCAAACTTCACATTATGCGGCTCTTGCACTTTATTTTTGTCGTGTCTCTAAGGCCGCGCCAGCAAACTGCAAAAAACAGACGGCCGGAATGCCAAGTTATACGCCTGCTCGGCAATCCTCACACTGCGTAGAGCAAGTTCGTCTGCTTCTTTGCAGGGGTTGTGGTGATGTCAAGACGCCCAGCTCTGATTGGCTCTGATCGAAGGATAGTGGGCCGACCTTAAGGCAGCTTGCTTTAAGGTCTACCCACCATCCTTCAATCAGTGCCAATCACAGCTCGGCGTTCTGACATCACCACAACACCTGTTAAAGAAGAAGACAATCTTGCGCTCCGCGTTGATTTCTATTCGCTCTGTCAGTTTCCGACAGGGTGAAAAAAACTTGAGAAAAAAATGACAGCCGTTTACAACTCCCTGTAACGCCAAATTAGAGCGCAGCTCTTGAGGAGAGGGGAAGGCGCGGAGGGGGGCTCACGTGACCTCGGAGGGCGGGGGCTGGGGTCACGTGACCTCGGGGCAGTCACGTGACCTGGGGACGACATGACCTCGGAGGGAGTCCCGTGGCCGGGGGGTCACGAGACCTCAGGGGGGGGGGTCACGTGGCCGGGGGTCACGTGACCGTGGGGGGCCACATGGCCTAGGGGGTCACGTGACCTGGTGGGGTCACGTGACCTGGAGGGGTCACGTGGCCTGGGGGTCACGTGGCCTGGGGGTCCCATGACCTTGGGGGTCACGTGACCTTGCGGTTACGCCGACGCCGCTCAAGCCGGAAACGGGCGTCTAAGAGCTGCGCTCTAAAAATTCGCCCCAGGAATCATGTTTTCCCAGAATCCACTGAGAAGTATCCGAAGCCACTGTGACGACCGATTTGATCGTGGTCAGTGCGATAACACCAAACTGGGTCCTGTTCCGAAGGCCGCAACGACATGGTTGTCGGCTGCTTGATTCTAATTTTCATAACTACAGCAAAAAGTATGGTCAAATGTAATCCTAAACTCTCGTTTAAATAAGCGGAGCACAGAAGCGGTCACGTGATACTGGCTACTATAACACGAAAAGGAGCCATCACGTTGCGCCCCTCCATCTTCTTGGAGTTAAAATACCGCGGACGCAAGTATGGCGACCCCTGACGCGCCGCTTTCATGGCGGCGTATCACGGGCGTTCCAATTGGCAGTGGAATGTTTCGTAATTACAGACAATGCCGTACGCTGCCGCACCTCTTCCCGCACGACCAGCAGGCGGTGCCAGACGGCAGACGCACACCGGACGTCGCCACAGGGTGATGTTAGGATTGGGAACGTATTTAGCCAAGCAGCCAAGCCAATCCAGTAGTAAATAGGAGGGCTGTTCTTTCGGCGAGCCTAGAGAGGGTGGTGAACTCCACCTAAATAGCGCCTAGCGTCGTAAATATCGCGCAATTTTTTTTAGCATTTGTGTTTTATTTAGGCTTTCTGTTCAGTTTTGTTTTTCATTTCAGTGCCTCTTTGAGAGCTTAATCGTCCCAAAGTTGACCCATGGTATTACATGGGCACGACGCCGCTGCCAAACTCTACACTGCCTTCAATACTTCCGTCCTCTTTATTTAAGGTTAGTTTTCCTTCTACTTGAAGCAATTTCTAGGGTAAACATCAACGAACATGTAATACTCCTGAATTAAAAAAATATAAGCGTATTGTAGCGGTGCTGCCGAGGCGCGTGCTAGAACCCACCGAGGACAAAGACGAAACGCGTGCAGACGGCGCGTGACACACTTCTAATTTGGTCTGATTTGGCTGTGGACGTCCTCTTGTAAATTAAAAACGTAACATTTGGTGTCAGAAGTGGGATTTCTTGCATGGCGCCTCATGCTACCCGGAAAGCCTCCTCTCGGAAAGATCATCCTCTGCAGTGTGGTCAGCGCCGGCGTCTCATGGAGCCAATGGCTGGCGGCTGGATTGCCTGACGCCGCAAATCTTCATGCCGGAACCGCCACGAACAAGTTACCGCTTCGCCATGTTCCCCACGACTATTCTATGGCCGTGCGATGAAGATTCTGCGTTGGCCTATGGCCACGTTTGCATCCCAAAGCTTCAAGGCATCGAGGCGCGTAAGTGCGCGCCGGACTTGAATGTTTTTCTGACTGTCGTTCTGGACATTCGGTGGATGAGGTCATGAGCAGCAACGTTAACATAACGTTCCATCTTCTCCTGGACTTTGGCCTTACCGGCACATTTCATTTTCGGTGTTGGTTTTCAAAATGCGCAAATGTGCAGTGATGCTTTGCACCGATATGATATTTGCCGGCATCAGAGTTCTGATCAGACATGTCACCAGGGGTGACGAAAACAGGAGCTAGCGGCGGCCAAGTGAGAAGTTTCCGGGCATCAACTTCAAAAAGCGCCAATGTGCTGGATTTTGGTGTTGCGGAGGAACTGTCGCAGAAGAGCATTGGCAACGACACCTGCAAAAAGTGCTGTCTATCTTTAATGAAACTTGGCGAGGTTGTTTAGCAGAACGAACCAACCTAGGAAGAAACATCACTAAAAACTCGGAGGGGAAATAGTGTAGCGGTGCTGCCGAGGCGCGTGCTAGAACCCACCGAGGACAAAGACGAAACGCGTGCAGACGGCGCGTGACACACTTCTAATTTGGTCTGATTTGGCTGTGGACGTCCTCTTGTAAATTAAAAACGTAACCGTATTTTGTAGAAAATGATACACCGTAATGTTCCTTAGCTTCGTGTTGAAAAATATGTATTAGTATATTGCTTTTCTTTTTACTTCACATTTTACAGCACTTTGCATGTTATTAGCTTCAGACCATCTCGAATAGTGATTTTGAGTTCAACGTGTTATGATTTCTATCTCGATTACTGCAAAATGTATCGGTCTATTTGTTTTTTCCAAATACTATGCTATGTTTAGGTATTTCTGATACACATAGCCCTACGTTTTTACGATGGTAATTCAATATCAGTGTCTCTTGCTGTATTTCAATGTGTCCTGGTATTATATTTACATGTACCTTTACGGTATCTCTGCTGAACCATTGTTCTTAAAGATGAAGATATGTGTATGCATGCTAACTTCTGTAAATGTATATTAACAATATGGACATTTATGTCGAAACAAACACTGGTGGGCCGTAAGATAGCTTTCTGGTACAACGCTTATGTTTATAACATTTCCATAGACGATTTATTGTTTTATTAGATGCCCGTTTTATTTTATAAGGGAGGTGTGTTTTATTTTTATAAATATAACAATTAATTTACTAAACCCAGAATCGCAGTCAGAGTTGCAAGGAGTCAAGACAAATATTAAAAAAAGAGCGGAAGACTGCTTGTCATTGATTACGAGCAAATTTCTTTTGATGCTTTAGCGTTTTCGGGAACAGTCAGGGTTAGTACCGACCAGAATGTTTCTAAATATTACTGCGCAAAAAAATTTGATAAAATGGAAGACAGCTCCTTTGTTAAATAAACACCAATCATTTTCGTTCGTTTTATTTTATTTTTGTGGTGAACTACAGATCTTCCACAAACTAAGTAATCGACACTTCGCATAGGAAGCAGTTATAATGTAGCCTCTCATCGCTAGACACAAATTTTGAGCAAAACAGGCCTCAGTATTCAAAGGCTAAACTTTAAATACGTTTACTGTAAATATGGTTTAATGCTGACTTGTGCTCGTTACTTGAAAAATGTAATGGATTACAATTACGAATTACCGAAACTCAAATGAAATGAATTACCAATACAAAATACTTTCGCTGAAAAGTAACGAATTACTTTACTCATTACGTTACAAATAACTTCCACGTTACTTTTTCGGTACACTTATCGAGAAAACAATAGAAACAATTTTGATATTTCTCAAAAATGCTTTGCAACACTACTTTTGCTTTCTCATACGCCCGTATAATGGTAGTCATTGCAAAAAATAAAATATTGTACTTAAGAGAAAGAGCGCATGTGCATTCCTTTAACCTGCAAGCTCACAAGGCACCGAAAGCTGCAATCACACCCGCCATCCTGCTACCTTACTGCATCCGAAATGATCCCTAGAATTGTGCAAACAAAGCTCGCGGTGCGCCCGCTCAGTAGCAGCGTCTACCTCCGCTACTAGAATCAAAGCTAAAGAAGAGATCAACGAAAACTCCCTTTTACTAGAGTGTTCCGCCTGTTACTCACAAGAAAAAAAAACTTGGTCCTAGCGTTGCAATGTATAGCCAATGCAGAATGCAGGTGTCGCAGCTTACCTTGCTGTGCTAACGTATATTAGAGTTTGTTGTTCCTGCTGATGAGAATGTGTGTTTATTTTTGCAAGCAAAGTATGCAATGAAACTCTAGAAGTCTGTTCTCCTTAATTCCCTTAATATTGAACATCTCATTAAGAGATGGCCATGGAGACGACGGACATTTCATGACCGAAAACTTGACAAGTCAAAGAAAAAGTGGCGGTTACGGGTTATCCATCACTCATCGGTTCTGACTTTCATAACCATATTCGTAGAGGCCGGAGTGAGGGGATCCCACCACTTTTACGCATTCTCTCTCCCTCCCCAACAGCACTCCTTAGATGGGCTTACCTCCCCTCCGCCACTTTATGTTGACAGTTGACTGTAAAGTAAGGAGTGAACCCGACCACCATACCAAGAAAAGTAAACCAAAAGAAGTATCGTCCGTACCCTCGAAGACAATGCTCTTAGCCTCGCGTCGGACGCCTTTCAGTCGTGCCTCAAGAGCGTGCTAGAATAAAGTAGAGCACATCAAAGGCAAAGATAAATCGACCCCGTCGCGCGAGGCTACATAACCTGTTACGCGAGTTGTGAACCCGCGAATCGAGGGGGTACGGACCCGCGTTTGATGTCTCTGCAGGTGGCGGGAGTCGTCGAAGAAGCTGGAAAAGGTGAGACGGTGTAAATTCAGAAACAAGTAAACACGAATAGCTTTCTCCTGTCCGAGAGAAGAAGAAAAACACAATAGAAGGCGACGGAGAGCATACTCGGCGTTGTCTTAGTTGATCTTTGCCTTTCGTATATTTGTGCATGCCCTGCCCGTTTTTCTAGTGGTTCTAGTGACCGGTTATACAAAAAATCGTGTTTACTTTTCGGCTTTTCTGCCCTTCCTGATGTTTTCTATTTTGTTGTACTTGCTCTCTTTATGCTGCAGAGTGTTCTGCTCGTATTGCTCCAGTTACTATATTATGCACATACTTTTAAAAAGTAACGAGTAATTGAAGTAATCCGCTAACAATATTTTGTAACGAAATTACATTACAAATTCCTTCCGCAAAAAATAAAGTAACGTGGAAATTCCAAATTTACTTGAAAAGTAATCGATTACAAGTAATCCTTTACTTGTAGAGGATTGCTTCCCAAGTATGGTTTAATGGCATTTATGCGTCCATCGGGAGGAAGGTCATGAATTTTGTGGTAGAGCTTAGACATTTATAACTGAACATTCTAACTAATCGTGTACAGCCTTAACACCCGATAAAAGCATTACAAAGAATTCTACCCGAAAGAAGGAACAATAATAAATACTTACCAAAAGTTGAACTTACCGAAACATGTATCAGAGATTTGGGGAACTTGGTTATCATTATTGTTATCATCACTCTAACTAAATAATGGTGGCGACGAAAATGTAAAACAATAACGCGGTAGCTCCAAACTGCTTTTCCTTTGTTAATGCTTTTTTTAATCAAATTATGCAGCTGTCAGTTTGCGTTTTATTGCGTTGTTGGTAATGTCTTTTGTGTTCTTTATTGTTTAGATATTTTTTTCGCCAACACGGAAGTAAATTCTCAATTGATATGTTCTCTCGGTCATGTTTCTGAACACAATTTGAAGATGATCTGTTAATAGATCGGTAGCGGATAGATCAGAATCAAGATATTTGTGCTTCAAACCAATATTTCGAACTTGAGTATCTTCTACCACGCTTTTCGAAGTCGTTTTTTTTGTCCGTCTTTGTTGACGTGGCACCCCTTTGGAGACCTCTCTAGTAATAAGCGTCTGCACATTGCGTTCTTTGCCTATTGGGCTGTGGAAGGTGTTCGGAGCGTACGCAGGAGCTCTATTTCACGGTACAGTAATACCTCGTTAACTCGAACACGGCTATCTCGAAATAGTGGTTAAGTCGTAAAATTTCCTTGTCATGGAATGAGCTCCCATAGGCACAATGTATTTTGTCCTTGCTTATCTCGAAAGGTTTTCATGACTGACTTCGGATATCTCGAAATCTCGTCAGCGAAAATCGCAAAAAAAAACCACAATAAACAACAAAAACTGCCGCAAAAACAAACAAAAAACGTGCATGCGCCAAAAAAACGCGTAAGCGCAAGGAAACAAAAAAAATACCGCGGGTGCGATGTGCGGAGATGCGGAAAAATGTGCGACTCAAAAACATCTTCTTTTTTTTTTCTTTTTTTACGATCTTCATTTGGACAAACTAATCGTTCACAAGCCGGAATGCCTGCAGTTCCGTGCCGCCTTTCCCTCGAGCGTTTTGTTCCCCTCTGTCTTTCGTTTTCTCTTTGCTCCTGGGTTCTTCCGTTTCCCTTCCAGGTAAAGGTCGTCGTGAGTCTCGTGTTTCCCAGAGGCGTCTCGTTCGTTTCAAGGGTTTCAAGTGTTCTGCTCTTTGCTGCTTGTCCGCCATTTTTTGTGTTATTTCAAAAAAGTCTTGCGGCGCCACACGAGTAAGGGTGAAGTGTTCGATTCGGTCATCGGTTGTGAATTCTTTGATGTTGTTGGCGCGTGACTCGATTGACCGTGAAGATGGAAGAGCCCAAACAGTGCAAATTACTGACGCTTGAGAGGAAAGTTGCTCTCATCAGAAATGTTGATGATGCCGCGATTGTTAGAAGTTTTATTTAGAACATCGCGCGATCAGAGGTAAAAAATTCCGGTACTTCGCTTATCTCGAATTTTTTCACAGTTTTTGTGACTTCGAGTTAACGAGGTATTACTGTATATGAGATGCCGCGCATGCGTCCACAGCCAAGTGACTCAGAATTTTTCGCCGGGGTGATAAGAGCTATATGACCAATAAAGATTTCAAAGTTAATAAAAAACATTTTAGTACGCAATTTTTATGGCTTTTAAAAATATCTCTTTTCTGAGTCTACCCAAGGACACTATACAACTGGCTCTCTTTCACTTAACATAAGATAATTCATTAAGCGTCATTCTTTGAACGGTGCGCCGTGCAGCGATGGCGCTTGAAGCTGCTCCCGATTAGGAACCGTGGGAACGCCACTTTAGCGTTACCTCACACTTGGACAGAAGACACGGGAGAATGAATCCACAAGCCGAAGCCATTAAGGACGTGATTCGAAAAGAAATGCGACGCACTGACCACGGACAATCTGGCAGCGTTCTCGCACATTCGTGTCACGTCGCTGCTATACTTCTTTTTAATTCCGGGCAACATGACGAATGATCCCAGCTTTTCTAGCGGACAAGCCTGACGATACTTGTCGCTAAGTTGAAAAGCAATTTTATTGTTACCAGCTGCCACTGCCAGTTAGGAACCAGTTTTGTTCGACGATGGCTTGTGCTGAAGGGCATGGTTGCAACAAACGCGAGGTGTGGTGTGAATGGTTTGGCCACACGAAAAGAGATACTTAGTAAATGGTGCAGGACGTCAAAATGGGAAAAGAATGCAAAGTAGAGCGCCGCCGAAAAAGCGGATGATGAGATGTTTCAGTGGAAAGCAAATGTGTGTCCATGTATCACGTTATGTGTTCCTTTCTCAAAAGAAGCTTGGAATTAGCGCGTGCCTTTTTCTTTCCGCGTACATCGATGCGTTACACAATTAGACTCCTCTTGGGTCTCCTTGTTGTGTCTATAGTTTCAGCCATGTACTGGCCAAATGAAGGAGTTAGTGCAGAAATACAGTTGAGTCTTTAGAAGCAAATCATTGCTACTTTGTTTTGTAGACGTGTATATTGTATGATGTCACCCTTTAGAAAACATGCAAGAGCCTTGCCCTTGACTTAATAAAACATATACTTCCGAATATTAGTTTGGTATGATGGAAGATTCGGCGAGTTGCCTATTCATCAATTATAACCAACAGCGCGCTAGAAAAGAGGAAAGTTTCCTCCTTCCCCCTCTTATGTGGCGAACATTGCATATGACAAACAGAAATGTGTTTTAACTACCAATTAGGAAAACATAACAACAATAGCCAAATTAGAACTTCTAAGCATTCACTACCTAAAGCGCGGATGTTCAGCCACATTAAAAAGCTTACCTGAAATCAGCAAGAATCATCACCCCCAGGCAGCACACCATTGTTGGACCCCCGTTGGACCAATGTTGGCAAAAAATGGTTCCAATATTGGTCTGACGTTGGCATTTTCGAAAACGCCACCCGATCCAATGGTGGTCCAACATTGGTGCCAATGTTGGACCACTGGTTTGCCAACGTTCTAGCCCACGTTGGACCAACGTGGTTTGCACTTTTTTATCCAATATTGGCATAGAGGTTTCACCGTTGGCTGAACCAACATTGGCATCCAGCGCCTTACACACTGGCTCTTCCAACATTGGCTTAAATATTGGCTATTCCAATATTGGCATCCAGTTTAATACACTGGCTATTTTTTGCATCCATTGTCTATGACATTATTGGATGCCATTTTTCAGTCAGTGTTCTAACCAGTGTCACAAAAAGAGTGCAGAGAACCAAGCAAGTCCCTTGCCCTTTTTCCTCAAGCACTGTTTTCTTTCTGATACTAAAATCTAATAAATGCAGCAATTTTACCACATTTGGACACTTTAGAAATCAATAAAGCATGCAAAGGAATTGTTCATAACGTTTGATAGTTCATAATTTTATTTAAATCGAATAAAAATATTTAAAAAAAATTGTGCAACCAGGGGGCCTAGGCAGACTCGGCGGCACGCTCCGGTAGTGGACAGGGCAGAGGGCTGGGTGAAGAGCTGGGCAAAGGGATTCCACGCAGGGGCCTGGCCACAGGATTCTGAAAGAGACAGAAGCGGTGGTTCGGATTCAGGTGAAGGGTTTCAGAGGCTCTCAGTTTTCTCTTACGCTTGTCAATAATGAATATCAAAATAAAACATAGCTTCATTATTATTCGCCGCCCTTTAATTAACCATTCGATTAATCGGCTCAGTTGCTCTGCAAGTATAAAATCTCGGAAAGGCCTACCGACTTTTTTATGTTTACTTTTCCATATTATAAACTTTCTTTTCCAGTGAATTATTTTTCGTTATTTTGTATGTAAAAAACTTAGTACTGCCTTCTAAAATAAATAGATGCGCAGGTAAAACACCGGGGCCGGCTTGGTGGAATCAGTGTCTCAGCTTAGACTGGGTGAAGGAAAGCACTGTAAAGAATGGGACGCGCGAGCGTCTTGAGTCGATGTTTGAGTCCCGTTCAGCTCGTACGCTGGCTTTGACAGTGCCTTCTTTCCCCCCGTCTCAGCTGAGACGCTGTTTCTAGAAAGACGGCCCAGGCGTTTACTATTGTTTTGTTCGTCCGACTTGTCCTTACTCAGAGCTCGATCGATCTAGATTAAAATATTGATAGTGGTTTAAAAAATTAATCAAATAGTACGAAGGTTATTTCATAAATTGCTTAACTCTACTCTTGCAACATCATGGCGTCCCTCAACCTTTCATCTAGCTTTAAGAAGTCTTAAGAATTACAATCTCGCCATTTAAGTTCACACCAATATTTCTACGTTGATTTGAAAAAAAAAACGTTTTTAAGATTTACGGTATTTGCGGAACGGAAATATGTAGTTATTGTTGTACCCATATTGCCTCCATAATATTTACAATTTATAAATGCAACCGCTGGCCTCCCTCTTCAGCTCACCAGTGTCAAACGCACTACTAAATTAACAATTCAATAAATACCCCGGTATACGTAACAACATGACAGTTGAACAGAACTTGATGCTTGAATCAATCAAGAGTTTAAAATAAATCGCGCAGATAAAATAGCTTGTCGTGTAGAGACAATTACTGGCAATTACACTCGCAGAGCGCGGTGACATAACTGACACTCCACTCGCACCCAACAAGCCAAACCTCGGCAAATAAGGACTACACAACGCTGTGGTATTCGGCTTGGAAATACCGGGAGGACTTTTTACTACAGCACACATCTACCGCTAAGAAGACAGCCATATTTTAACAAAAAATAAATAAATAAAAATGACTTCGAACACAAAAATAACCAATCAGAACGTCTCTCACGGTCTATTAGAATAAAAAGCACTTGCAAATAGCGCTGTACAGGGCCTTTCGGGCCGATCGCTCTGGATTACACGTTGAACTCGTCGGAGATTCCTGGCACAGAGTTCGACACGGTTCAATCTCATCGGATAGGGACAAAACGTACATTGCGTAGCAAGAATACCTATCCCCAATGGTCAGGAGAACTTCTCCTTGTCACTCACATGGAAGAGAAGGCGGTCAGTTGTGTCTTCGGTCCGTCGAAGCTAGTGGTCACATGTATGCCCACAACAAAGGAAGATCACCGGTGTGTAGGCGCTGCCGAAAGAATATCCATGGTCTTGGCAATCCGCATATTGAAGATCGCACTTGGCACTAAGACGAAATGCGCTGCTGGTGATCAGAACTCTAGAACTAGATTTACCACATCTACCACAGAAGCGAAATCTACAGCAGGCCCGCAGGCCGCATCACACGCGAAACTAGGTCGACTAGGTCCGGTCTTCGCAGGCATTCCGGGTTTGTAAACGGCTAATGCGTCATCCGTCAAACCACGTGATCACGCTTCTGCCGTTACCCGCGCACAGAGAGCGGATTCAAGCGATAAAAAGTATACGCCTCATTGGTCCGGCGAGTACGCACCGTCCACCACGCCTTCAGCTTAGGGAGAGGGAGAAAATGAGAGAAGGAGTAGAAAGAAAGCAGCCCAGAACGGGGGTGCGCTTACAAAGGCTAATCTTCAGGCCCATCTCAACAATGAACCCAACCAGAGGATTAGTCACTTGTACCCAAGGTTGATAGTGCAGTGGATGTTATGCGTGGCCTTGGGCTTTTAGTCAGGTTCCGTGCTCTGCCTTATCACTAGCTTCGAGACTGTAGTCACGTGACCCTAACCGGAGACAGAATTGGCCTAAAACACGCATAGCGTCTACCCTGCTGCCAATACCGATTGAACAGGACAGCTCTCTGAAGGCCAGATTTTGAATTTCTAAATAAGCTGTCCAGCCCAAAAGTGATTCTAAACGGGGCAAGTTTGAAGACAATGTTTTACGTCGTATACGTAACTCACATTAAAATTTAGAATGAAGAACTAAGCGCGACTATTTTTTGCGCACGATGTCCACAAATAAATAAATAAATATATATATATATATATTCTTTTTATCAATAAATTTAAAATTATTTGTACACTGTTAGGTTCGCGTTTTTAAACTTCAAATTTTTTTTACGAAAGAGTTACACATAAAAGACACCACGGACAGCACATCGTTCGACTTTCAACACACGATGAATCGGTTGCGATGCTGCACGAACAATTTCGGAAAGATGCTGCGTAGGATACGCCGGGCGCAACGGCTTCGCAACCGTTCGAAGGGCAAAGGATTCGCGACGACAAAGTAGCGTCTTCCAACTTCAGTAAGCTAACGGGGCTCGAGAGTACCTCGCTAACATTTCCGCAGAGCGAGCGCGGCCGGCCAGATGGAGGCGCAGTATGCTCTCGCGTCGCGATTGCTACGTCGTTGTTCTGCCTACACTGATGACATGTGCACTGGCAGTCGAAGCAGCCCTCTCGAGACTTCATTCGAGTCCAATAGACGACTTTCTAGCGCGATAGACTCTCGTAAAACTGAGAGTAGAAGTCACTTCGGTTGGCGGCGTAAGCGGCGGCTTTATGTTTGTCGACACCTGCGTCGTCAATGACAAATATGCACAGAAACATTAAACATAAAAAATAGAGCACGCAGAAAGAAATACAAACATGGCAGGGGCACGGACAAAGTAGAAGACGTTAACGCTACGTAATGCATATACATACAAAATACACTAGAAAAGACAAAAATAATTAAATCTAAAAAACGGAATTAAGTTTTCAACGCCGAGGTAAGGCAATGCGAAAGAAGAGCAGCCGGCAAACAAACTGCAATAGTCCTATAGGCAGCTAAGGACGTATTTGTGATCGCGGTTATAAAGCACCGGCGACGTACGCCCCATGAAGTTGGCTAAATAAAATTCTCGCTCCGAGCGAGCGCGTGAATGACTCTTTTCCACTTTCCTACCTCTGCAATGCAAAAAAAAAGGGTCGCGGGTTTATAGCCTAGGCGACACAAATATCGATAAGCCATTGGCTATGGCAGTGCAATATTGACCAGCCTATACCATGACATCACCAATATTGGAAAACTCTTGGCTTTGACAGTTTAATATTCACCAGCTTAAGCCAGCGTATATTCAATATCGGAAAGCCATTGGCTCTGACAGTCCAATATTGTACAGGTTATGCCGGCGATATCCAATATTGGAAAGCTATTGGCTTTGACAGTCCAATATTGGACAGCTTATGCCGGCGTAAAGCCAATATCAGAAAGCCAGTGGCTCCGACAGTCCAATATTGGACAGCTTATGCCGGCGTATTTCCAATATTGGAAAGCTATTGGCTTTGACAGTCCAATGTTGACCAGCCTATGCCAACGTATTACCAATATTGGAAAACCATTGGCTTTGATAGTCCATTATTGTCCAATGTGATTCCAATATTGGGAAACATATGGCTCATTGGGCCATTGTTGGGCCATTCTTTGCCACATCAAATCCAATGTTGGCCCAATACGGTGTGCTGCCTGGGCCCACTCGCAATAAAGTTCATCGAAGCAGCAAATATCGCGAAGCTGGGTGAGATATGTGTTATTAATCGTTCTAAATTACTTTCCGAGAAGGTGTTATACCTAGACTCCACTCGAAGGCAGCAAGTGCGTTAAACATTGGAATCGTTTAGAAGAGGACAAAATATTACGCAGAGTAAGTTGTCTTAGCTAGCAGTAGAAAGAAAAGATCGAAATGTCTTAACATTTTTTTTTACTCGGTGTAAGTTGTAAAAAAAGAAGACAAAATTACAAACCAGAGTTGATGGTCAGCGTGACGTGCGAGGTTCCTTTTTGCCGGTGTGCGTGCTTTCAGAGTGTTTGTTTTCTTCCATGCTGTTATTTTTGTCACGAATATTATCATCTCTTTGAGAAAAAAATGAGTCATATGTTTCTAGCATTATAAAAAAAACAAGATAAACCATTGCATTCTAAACGATCAGACTTCCTCAACACTATTTGTATTTGGCATGAGTCCCGTCAACGTCCACCAGAGAGACAAATGAGAGCACAAACACTCCTAAGGGAGGCACTTCCACCAAAGTCTCAGAATTGTGGCTTTTACGTTTGAGACACCACCGCAAATTTTAACGCAGAACAACAGTGCAAACATGCTCCGACTCATTCGTGTCTATGTTTCAGTCCGAAAGATGGTGTTCGTCACAGGAAGTCTACGGTTAAGGTTCTGAAGCAAGAGTGGTACAAATTTCACTGCGTCATTCCGCGTTCTTCAATCCCCGTGTTCCTAAGATCGCCCTCACAGCTTTTTATTAGTGGATAACGTTTTTGCTTTTTGCTGCATTCCAAAGTTGTTTTATTGTTTTTTTCTTATTCCGCACGGGTTTGCTTTTTGGCAGTTTTAAATATTCGTCGGTGAGATGTATTGCAAAGTCTAATTTTGTAAGGGTAAATATACTTGTTCTGCTTTTTGGTTTACCCGTTTTAGAAGGGTTATCAATATTATTTTGTAGGTTTTTTTGTTTGTTTTTTATAAATTAATGAATAATGTTTCCAGGGCGAGGACGTTTATTTTTGCGACAGGATGATCAAGTGACAGCTTTGTAGTCTGTTTCAGTTTAACTATTAAAATATATATGCCGTACTTTGAGCAACTTCAAGATAGCTTTGGTGTGATCTCACTATTATCAGCCACCACAGATGAGGAATTCAAGCCCGAAAAAAAATATTGCATTCCATTTAGCGACCACCCTTTCATCAGCCGAACCCACTGCCCTGCATGACCCTGTCGGGAGAAGTTCACGACAGATAGGGATGAACGGATTACATTGAAGACTATGGGACTATAATACACGTAATATTTTTACATCGACCGTATAGGTCAGGGGCGGCCAAGCTGCGGCTCTTCGCGTGTAAAAGTGCGGCTCGCGGCTCCGTCCCCTCCCCCACCCCCTCCCCCCGCACTTCCCCAAAAAGAAAAATGGAACGCGTTTATAAATTGAAAGACAGGTTGCGGTTTAGTAGTCTTGTGCTACTGCCACCTTACGTACAGTTGGACTGCTTTTGGCTCAGATAGATTCAAAGTAGTTCGAGTTTCGTTTATTGCTCTAAACAAAAGCTTGCCCCCCCCCCCCCCCCCCCCGCGGCTCTTGGAAGTTTTGTGGTTTTGTTTGTGGCTCTTAGGCCGGGTCAGCCTGGCCACCCCTAGTATAGGTCAACATTTAATATCAGGTCTTATTTTCTATAAAAAAATTAGTGATAGAAAATAAAATATTTTTCCAGATGACAAACGTATACAATATTGTATACGGTTTATATTGTATACAAACGTATACATTAGTATACAATCTATGTTTGTATATTGTATGCAAACGTATACAATATAGAGTCTTGACATAGTGATTAAGTCATATATCAAGATTCTATATTGTATACTGAGCTTCACCGCAAGCGCAAGCAAGCGATCGCCGATTTTATTTGGTTTACTTGACAAATCAAAATGTTATTAACAACACTACACGTTTGATGGAAAGTAGTTATCTGGGGCACAAGTATAATCGGGGAGGCTAGGTGCCTTATGGTTACCTCCTGAACTAAGACGCCAAAAAGCGGCGATGTCCTGTTCCCGCTAACAGTTTCGCGGAGCGCACGTTTGCCACAGTTTAAAGTATTCTTATTTCTTCAGAAAAGGGAGAAAACTACTAAAATAATCAAACGATATCCTCTTTATACCCGTTCGCGTGGCAAGGGTCCAAGATGGATATTTCCAATTCGTAGATCAGATCAAAACACTGGCTTCCAATGTTTCCGCCTTGAAGAAAATAAAGAAGAAGGGGGGGGGGGGGACAGTCGAGGGCAGCATAGAAAGGGAACAGGACGCGGCATTGTCCGCCTGCGGGAGCCATAACTTATGGAGGACGGCTCGCGGACTCCCGTATTCGGAGGCTCTTGCAAAGGGCCGGTTATCTGTCCCAATGACATTCGACAAACGATTTATGGTGATGCAGCCGAGAAACGTCAGGAACCCGGTCGTCCACGTCGTGGTCGCGCGATAAATGACCGCGGAGGATGAGAGCGCCATCGAACTTGCAAGGAAAATACCAGGTCCGGCCACGACCCAACTTTTCGACTCTTTTGTACTGTGGTCTATTTTATGTGATATAGGTCCTTCCTGTGAAATTCACGCACGCTTCTTCACCTCTCTCGTGCGTCACGTTGAAAACACATTTCTAAAAACTGGCTCCGACTCATGATAGATGGAAAAAGTCGTTCGTTACAAAATTTGCATTTTATGTCTTGTTTTAAGCAAGCTTGCCACTTTGGGGCCGAGGAACTTCGGTGAGGGTGCCAATCTGATGTATGTCGGTAAATGACATTGAGAGGTGAAAAATAGCGAGGAAAATTTAAAAAGAAATGTGCATCTCAAAGTTACAGTAGAATAGTTTATTGACGCTTTGAGTGAAGTTTGTTCAGAAGTTCGGAGCGTGACCGAACTAAAATTCACGAACGCACAAATCCTAAGGAACTTAAAAAAATGAACAAAAATAGGATCTTGAAAAACAGCAAGCTTATCAGGTCTCGCAATACTTAGTAACGTTGCTGTAGTGGCAGAAGAAAAAAACAAGATTAAACTGATCCTATAAAAAATATCGGAACAACACTTCCTACTAAATCAGCGTTTGGAAAAAGGCCCGCCCGGAATGCAGCATTGAGGCCCCGAGAAGTTGCGCCGAAACTTCATTATGCCGCATTACTCAGTTCACTCGGTACAATAGAAAAAAACAAACACGTGCGGCGACATGCAAAAAATAATCTGAGTGCGCACATTTTTTTACTTATTCAGTTTTATTATTAAAGCATGCTTGACGATAACCCGGCGTAGCGTCAGCGCTATGTTTGCTATTCCTGAATAACAAATGCCGAATATGATCGTCAGACTTCCGAAGAATGCCGCATAACATTGCTTCGCAAGCGTCCCACAGGAAATTCGTCTGGCATTTCGGATTATACACAAACGCTGATTACTAATGGGAATCCTAATATGTGTCTTCTCAGCTCAAAAGTTTCCGCACGTGCTGTGCTGTTTAGCGTTGCTCCGCTTGAGAAAGTTGTGTCTTGTTTCTTTGGTTTACATTTGTTAAAGTCGGAATCTGCATTTGCGAGCTGCTAACGAAGCATGGACAGTTAACATATTAGGTGCTGCAGCTGACACTTTTAAG
Source organism: Ixodes ricinus (assembly GCA_037355805.1). Taxonomy (NCBI): domain Eukaryota; kingdom Metazoa; phylum Arthropoda; class Arachnida; order Ixodida; family Ixodidae; genus Ixodes; species Ixodes ricinus. The sequence continues at coordinate 34,385 of JAZHYW010015183.1, forward strand.
CGTTATAACAGTCTGTTGATTGTTTTTGTCTGTGTTTAGAATTGTAATTAGAGTTGAGCGATAACGCGTCTTAGAAGCAATTATTTGAGGTTGATTCACCGTCGCGCCATTCACAATGAAAGTTTCGCTACACATAACGCAGCTAAGTGGCATTAACGCGTGATAAAATTTATTTTATCACGGTACATTATTAGAACAAAATCAAGTAAGTTCAATTATTAAATCTTGCTTCTATGAAGGTACATATTTTTTGAAATGGCAAGGATATAACCACGTTGCTTGTTTTGTGTGAATTTAGAGGTTATGGTTGTTTTATAGTTACTTCGAAGTTGAAAGTCTTGAAGAGTATGAGCACCAATTACGATACCTCGTATCTTTATCTCGCAATCATTCCTGGAGAACTAAGCACCGGACTATTATGATATTTTTGTTTTATATATTTCAGGCGAGCTTTTGTTTTCGTAAATATTGAACAAGATGACGACACCATTCAAATATGGTGAAAATCAAATTGATTTCCTTGTCGCGCTCGCATTTTTTTAAAGGCTACTTGGTTCCGACAGTTTATAAACGATTTGCGTTTTGTCTCTTTGCGTTGTCGTTTCTGTTGCTGCTATTTTTCTTTTCATTTCCCTTGCAAAAAAAAAATCCTCGAGAGTTAACTTATTGTAACGTAATGTATATTCAATGTCTAAGGCACGCGCTATAGCAACCAACAAATGATTTCATGCATTGTATTCAGAATTATTTTTAATGCGTTAGCATTACAACAGCTCGTTTTGACGAGAACCCGGCGGTGTCTTTCGTTTGTCAGCGCCGGGAAAAGCGGAAAAAGGAGGAGGAGAGGGTGACCCGTACGACGTTCCCATTGGTCGGAAGCGCTGACGCCAGTACGAGTTAACCTTTCCCTCTCCCACCGACTCTGAAAAACTAACATACACCGCCGGGTTTTCGTTAAAACGAGCCATTTCGTTTTCGTCAAAGTCGCGCGCACTGCTGGCGTGGAGGCAGAGAGGAGGACCCGCCGCAACGCGGTGGAATGCGGGCGTGCTTAGTTGACGCTCTGCCGTCGCCGGTTGTTCTTCGCTCTGGACTTCCGCAGTAGCGGTGCGTGGGCTGTTATGTGCGCGTGTAGTTAAAAAGATGGATGCGGCTCCCTCCGCGAGTGATATGGACGCGGTTCCTTCCACGAGCGGTATGGATGTGGTTCTTTCCACGATTGATATGGATGACTGTATCCAAGGTCGTCGACGTACTCTGACAGGCAGAGTACAGAAAAGGGGTGAAACAAAGTTACAAGAATATCTATTGGTGGATTCTTGGGGAATGAGGGAGCATGCCCATTGGGGAAACGCCACTCACGTTCCGCTTTAGAAAACGCTAACACTGACCCCGTAACGAGGCCAAAAATGAGGCATGAAAATAGTGGATGCAATATGGAAAGTCAAAAGAGAAAGCCGAAACAAAAAGTGAAGGGATGACCGTTAGCGCGTTCTCAAAGGGGGACGTGTGTGTCGTTTCCCAAGGGTCATACTAAAGCCTTACCAAAGAATCCACCGATGTATATTTTTATCCTGTAAATTCACTTGATCTGGCACAAGCCATGTTCGCCACTGGTTAGCTTGATTTCTATGGCTAATTTAGTTTTATACGACCTGACACAGCGTTCCAGAAATTTAAGTCCTTGCAAATATTGTTTGAATGCTCCCGAAGCCTTGAAGCTCATAGTTCTAGGTTTATAAGCCTTGCTTTTAGAACGTAAGTTTACTCACATCGAGATGCTCGGCATTCAACCGTACACATTGCAAATGAAACTAAACAATTTCCTTGCAATCATAGTTTTTTTTTTATATGTACGCCCCTGCACTGCTTACAAACTAGCAGACCAGCTTTGTCCCCAAGGCACAACCTTAACGTATTCATCGCTTTTCAAAAAATAAAAATAAAGCGCCATATATATTGATATAATGTCTACGCCACTGCAGCGCTAAATTCATTAGTTAAGAAAATGTTTCTTCACGTCTGGTAACACACACCGTAGCATTTGTTCTTGATCTCGGTCTCGAGGTGTTTCGCCAAAACAATATTTTGATTGCGCGAGAGTTGAGAATATTAATCTGTCTTCAAAAATTAGGAAGCATCTGACAAAACAAATAAACTGAAATACACCAGTCTCCCGGAGTTGCGCCGTCCCTGGCACGGGCCTAGTCAATGAAATACAATAATCTTTGGAGGTGGACTAGTCGGTGTTTTTATGTATAGGTTTACAATACAAAACAAATTTGACATACGTATATTTTGTTCAGCGACGTACAAATCGCCTCCAGTATAGCGAGGCATATGCTCTTAAGACTACACCAAATATCGACTAAACCTCGCGTGACATATTAACCAGTAAACAGAAAGAAGAAAAAGCCAGGATCAGCGATCTCCATTTCTAAAATTACTGGGCAAGTAAACGTTTGCACGCGGACTCTCACCCATACAACATGAGTGTTCTCGGGATGTTGTGCGTCTGGAGAACCCGTTTTGGGCATTTCGTGTCTGCCTTCAATTCCATGGTCTTGTCAACGAATCAAAAAACAGCTAGACAAAACAGTGCACATTCATGAGAGAATGCAAGGCGAGTAACTCTACCATTCAAAATAACGTATTTGCTTCAATTCATTATGGTTTTTCACTTTCAGTTCGAACTAATTTATCCTTAGCGACTCAATGTTATTGCACGACGCAGGTGTTCTACACGCGCGGCTATAAAGCATTCAAGTGGCTTTAGAATTTTATTTCTTAACTAACCCTTTCGTGAACATGCGGAATATTTAAGTCAAAAGTAAGATCCCGTGTTTTCGGAGTTAATTATTTGTGAAATTCGGATGGCCTTTTTGTGTATTTTTATTTCCAAATTTTTAGTTAATTGGAATTTCTGTCGTTATATCTCCAATGCATTAAAATTCGAAGTTTATTTTACAGTGTCCTTGTATATGAAAAATTCAAAAATAAAATAAATGAAATCCGTTTACCGTGACATGTTGTCCTGAAGGAACTTCTACGTGCGAAAAAAGGCGAACCTTTTTTGTCATTGACATAAAACGAAAGAAACACACAAGAGGACGAAACAGACGACACAGCTTTCGACTTGCAACGACAGATTTACTGGGGCGGAGAGTCGCTCAGAGCTCGACTTGGGGAGGCGATGGGGAAGGGCGAGGGGGATGAGAGGAGATGCAAGAGACACAGGGAAACCATTGCGGGGGCGAACACAGCGGGCGGTCGGGAGTCTGGTCTGTGTTTCCTCTCTCGTGGATGACACCTCGCGTCGCTTCTTGCCGTCGGGGTCGCGGCGGAGAGCGGGGAAAGGGGGGGGGGGGGGGGCGTCATCGGAATTTCTTGGGGAAGGCGCAAGACCGCAAGACGGACCAGAGGGTCAAGCGAGAACAGAAGGCGAGAAGTAAGAACAGAGGGCGGCTTTCCGGGGTTGTTTTTGTTTGCTATTGTTTTTCTTTTAAGCTCTAGTGCCGCGCGGGCTGGGGGCTCCCCACCCTCGCAAGAAGCGAATCTCTCTCTCCGAGAGTGAAAGAGAAGGGCTGGAGAGGTTTGTTGTCGCCGACTTGATGTTTACGGACTCTATTATTTCTCTTCCGAATCGAGATCGGTGTCCCCCTATGATTTTTGTTTGGGTGAAATGGGGTGTGCAAGAGGGACAGTTTTTTGCGTGGACAACGACCGGATGCGCGGAATCCTCGGGCGGGTCCGCGATCTCCCTCGCGTGTTCACGGAGACGGTCGTTGATACATCGGCCCGTTTGACCGATGTACTCCGCTCCGCACGAAAGAGGGATCGTGTACACTTTCTCTCGCGCGCAGGGGCGGAAGCACTGGGCGTGTTTTTTAGTGCAGGAGGGCGGAGGTTCCGGATTGTTGACGCGCTTGCACATTCCACCCAATTTGAATTTGCAGGTGAAAAGAACCCTGGTGTCGAATTTGCGTGCAAGCGCACTTAAACGATGGGATGTGTTGTGCACGTAGGGAATGCATGCAGGGCGGGAGGAGAAAGATCTGGGTGGGGAATTGCGGGGGCGGCTCCCGGACTGAACGATCAACTTTTTGATGTTGTTTTCAATCAGATCCGCGGGGTAGCCTGCCACCTGAAGCCTAGCCGTTTGGCGCGAGAGACTCTCCTTGATAAGGTGGGGACAGGACTTTTTACAGGAGGAGGAGAGAAGAGATTTGACGATGCCGGATTTTACTGTTTTCGAATGATGGCTAGTGAAAGGAAGGACAGGTTTTTGAGAGCGCTGTTGAAAGGACCAGCATAGGCCGTGGGAGGAAGGGGTTAGGCGGAGATCCAGAAATTGGAGCCCCTCCTGGTTAGCATTCTCTTTTGTGAAGGAGAGACCCCTAGCGTTGGCAGCGAAGGCATGCAGGACAGACACGTCCGAGGTGGATGATGGGTGAACGACGAGGTAATCGTCTACGAACCTGAATATCCTGCATCCAGAACCGGAGCGAGCAAGATCCTCCTGCACCGCACGATCCACGAAGAAGAGAAAGATCTCACTAAGGATCGGTGCGAGGCAGGAACCAATGCACACTCCCGACCTCTGGATGAAGATCTCCCCCTCGTACTCGACGAGGGAGGATCTCAGGTAGAGCCGGAGGAGGTCGAGAAAGCCTCCGGTGGGTATTCCGGACGCGTTCTGAAACCTCGTCACCCCATGCATCTCAATCGCCTCAGACACAGAGTTTAGAAGAATTTTGAGGTCGAGGTTGTAGTACATGTCCTCAATGTCCAGAGAGAAAAGGTTGAGGTCATGATCGGCATGCTTCGTTCTAAGGAAATCAATTACCTCAAGAGAGTCTCTCACGCGGAAGGGGTGAGGAAGATGAATAGAGGAGAGATGCTTTTGAAGGTAGAGGGCGAGCGGCTTCTGCCAGCATCCCCTCTCGGAGACGATGCTGCGAAGGGGAATGTCTGGCTTGTGCGTCTTCGCGGAGAAGAAGATAGTCAGATACTGTTTGGAGGGAGAAGAGATCAAATTTTTTAGGGCGGGGAGGTTTAAAGAGGAGCAGAGAGACTTTGCCTCAGAGCGGAGGGCCCCGACGGACGCTTCTTGAGGGGAACAAAGTTCTTTTTCAGGGCTGCGTCCGCTTTCTTGGAGAAGTCGCCCCGATCGAGTACCACGAATCGACCCTCCTTGTCTGCCTCGAGCAGCACAAGGTCTGACTGGCGGAGCTCGCTTACCACGCCCGACACCGCCGAGCCAGCCGGCGTTGTCACGGCACCGTGGTGGCAGATGACTCCCGTCGCCGCCGCAACAAAGTCCTGTCTGCCGGGCTCCGTGATCCTCGCTGCGATCTCGTACACAGACGCCAGCTGGTCGACCCTCGACGACGGGGCGGGGGGCGCAAATTTGGGTCCCTTCGACAAGAGGGTGGTGGCCTCGGATGAGAGGTTGGAGTCCGATAAATTGATCGGGGGTTCCAGGACCACAGCCCGTCGGGATGCGACGCTCATCAGGACGCCGTGGAGCACGCGTCGCCACGACGACTCGAGGAGGCGCTCCGAAGAATTTCGCAGGAAGACGAATGCCGGGTGAGTGTTGTAGTTCACGCCGAATTTCAAAGGAAACTGAAGTGGCACCTTCTCAGGACCAGTGACCTCGGTTTGCCATAAAACAGATCTGTGAAACCCCGCCTTTTTTTGCTTCTTATTTTGTCGCTTTATAAAAAGTGGTTTCGAATATATCGGTATGGACGGAATATATATTGGCGAGTGATGTTTTTATTTCTTCGAATTTATCCGAATACACGAAACCCTAGTTGTGAGGCCACATTTATGTTCGATGGATCTGCGGTGGCGTGGGACGTCGCACGTATTTGTGGTCTGTGTAAAGGTATATACACGAGGGGGAGGGGGGGAGGCATTCCCAAAAGTTTGTTTCACCGTGAGCAGTTTTGTGTCTTCTATGAACATTGTTTTTTGTTGTTGTTTTTTAATTAGCTGGTGGCATTAATGCCGCCACCAGTGAAATTTTGAGAAAATATGCTGCCTTCACGTAGCGTGCCCAAGCGTGTGCACCAAAGATGTATTTGAATGCTTTGTTTTCCAGTCGCGAAATTGTAAAAGCGTACACAGCCTTCACAAAAAAAAAGAATTATATTTTTTTTTAACTTCAACGATGTACGCTGTTACATGCGAAAAGGTCCTAGAGTCTGGAGATTTAATCTTGAACTTTAGACATAAATTAATGAATACAGATAACTCAAATAAACTACGCGTATTTGGCAGGTTTGAACAATTGTGTTTGCCTTTTTGAGCTTTGATTTCAGCATTAAACTCACTTTGTGTATTTTATAAGACAAAATTTGTATTGCATGGTGGTGGTGGTGG